>APFE030418500.1:112995-156201 GCA_000404065.3 Pinus taeda
ATATGAAGATGCAATACATACCTTTTGTAACAGTGGTACACCATGTAGATCAAAATATTGCTCCATCTGATGTATCCAATTTACCGGATCCTTGCCATCAAACTTTCTCATCTTGCTTCTTCTTGATTTTAGGAGCTCAATCTTGAAATGACTGTAACTATGTACTTTCAGATCTTTAAGCTTTGAAACTACGACCTGTAGTAGTCCTCTGTGTCCTCTTTCCAATTCCACCATTCTGACCCCAATTGGATTCTCCAATGAAGAGTTATGCCAAATCTCCCACAGTGACCTGATTATAGACTAATTCAGTAGAGCGACTTTTACGACGTGCCACGTGTCACTGTTTCAACCTTTGAATCTGAAAAATGTATAAATGAAAACTACAGTCCGTCCTCTTTCCTCACCTTCTTACGAAATTTCAATCCGATGCTCAGAAAGAAAGTTATGACGATTTTCCCCAGGTCACCTGTTTTGAGTGTAATTCAGGAGTCTGCAAAAAGGCCAACTTCGTCAGATCATATCTCCAAAAATATCCCACGAAACGCTCTGAAATTTGGACCCAAAGCTTAGCACCAATTCTTCTCAAATGGGTTTTTTTTGCAACTTCTAAAACATCACATAAAAAAAGTTATAGGGAAAATTCCATGATGACTTGTTTGGAGCAGCGAAACCCTAGAATCCAAAGCTCTGATACCAAATGTTATGAAACCAACTCAAGAAAAGATAGAAAAGATAGATCAACGCCTTAGAATTCAGCCTTTCGAGGGGGAAACCTCCTTTACATTACATAAATGAACAATTCTTGGATGATACAAATGAAAAGACCTCCTTTCTATATATAGGAGTCTAAGGAGTCATAACATAATCAGAGTCAACATAATAATAATAATGTAAGGGCACAATAATAACAATAGTGGGCTTCTATGGGGCACAATAGTAACAATATGGGCATTGCATGGGTACATCAATATAATAAGTGGGTTGTACTAATAACAATAAGGGGTTACACTAGTAGTATAGGGGTCTAACAGAATATAACAGAGGGTATGACAACTAGGGAACATCGAGGTGTTCCAATGAATGTAAGGTTCCCAAGCCATGGAAAAATGTTAGTTGTGAGGTCATGATTGCCAAGGTGTGTTAGGGAATGCTAGTGCATGCTAGCATGTGCTAGATAGTATGAAAAATACTCCACGACAATAGTCTTAAATCATTATATTTTGACAAAAAATATAGTAACAAGTACATAGCGTCATCAAAAACTCATTGGAATGATCAATGATGACGAACATTTTTTTGTTAGAGAATTATATATTACAGAGCAATGGAACACATAAAATATTGCAGAAATATAAACATAGAAAACACATAAAACAAGAGAGACACAGATATACGTGGTTCACCCAATTTGGGCTATGTCCACAGAGAAACAACCAATCCTTCTTTTTATATTATCCAGCAAACTGAAGAGATACAATCTACAACAAATCCACTGTAATTCACTCTTCGCTCTCAATCTCATTTCTCTTCCTCACTCAGAATACAGATATACATAAACGCAATAAAATTCCCTCGTATATAGCGAGGGGTTGCCTTCTAGTGCAAAAAAACACTAAATTAAATATAACTTCTACCGTCAGATCTCCGCCTAATGAACGGCCCAGATTGACTACGAAATTACAACATTTTACAAGGAAATTTTACATCTATTCTTAGCTTCAGAGACACTGCCCCCAATCCCCTAGCCAAGGGGGGCCTCCCAAAGGTCACAACAACCCCCCCTGGACCCCCCTATAGTGAATATTTTATGGGCGGCATTTTCACCCCATTACAAACTAGGGCCCCATGCGGCGATACCTTTGAATGCAAAAGATAATCAGGGTCCACACCCAACAATCTCCCATTTGGAGAGTGATTATAGCAACTCCATCGCCGCTTCATTTGCTGGACAATGACTCCACTTTGGACCTGGTTGTTTCTTATCTTCTTCATCATACTTGAATACCAATTGAAACTGAGCAGATTCTCAGTTTCATCCTAGTTACAACTTTTGTTAACATATCTGCAGGATTCTTGCTAGTGTGTATCTTTTCTAGCTTCAACTATCCATCTTCCAACGTTAACCATATAAAATGGTACTTGAGTTGTATATGTTTAGTCTTGGAATGAAATGCAGAGTTATTTGCAAGATGTATGGCACTCTGGTTGTCACTGTATAACTTGCCCAACTCCTGCTTCTTACCCAATTCATCTAGAAACCTTTGTAACCAAATCATTTCTTTACTAGCCTCTGTAGCAGCAACATACTCTGCTTCTGTTGTTGAGAGTGCAACAACACTTTGCAGCTTTGAGACCCAACTGACAGTTGTTCCACCTACAGTAAACGCACACCCTATTGTGCTCCTCTTGTTATCTCTATCACCCGCCATATCTGCATCAACATATCCCTGTAGAGCAATGTTTGAAACACCAAAGCATAATGCTTGATTTGTGGTACCTCTCAAATACTTGAGAATCCACTTCACCGCCATCATATGTTCTTTTCCTGGATTTTTCATATATCTACTTACAAATCCCACTGCATGTGCAATATCAAGCCTTGTGTAGACCATTGCATACATTAAACTTCCAACTACTGATGCATATGGAACTTTAGACATATGAGCCATTTCTTTCTGAGCCTTGGGACACTCCTCCTTAATTTGAAATGGCTAGCCAAAGGTATACTAACTGGTTTTGCATTCTGCATATTAAACATTTTCAACACCTTTTCTATGTACTCACTTTGAGACAATGTTAATTTGTGATTCTTCTTGTCTCTAGTTATTCTCATACCAAGGATTTGTTTTGTAGCACCCAAATCCTTCATTGCGAAAGAGTTTTCCAATTTTCTTTTGAGCACATTTATTTTTTGCATGTTATAACCTGCAACAAGCATGTCATCTACATACAATAACAATATAATATAGTTTTCATCATTTTGCCTTTTGAGATAAACACAATGATCAGAGTGACATCTAGTATAACCTTGTTCAAACATAAACTTGTCAAATTTTACATACCACTGCCTTGGAGCCTGTTTTAAACCATACAAGCTCTTCTTCAACCTGCACACTAATTTCTCCTTCCCTTTTACCTCATATCCTTATGGTTGCTGCATATATATCTCTTCCTCCAAATCCCCATGGAGAAAGGTTGTCTTTACATCTAACTGCTCAAGATGCAAATCCTCAGCTACTACTAGACTTAAAATAGTTTTGATTGAAGTCATTTTAACAACAAGAGAAATTATCTCATCAAAGTCTATGCCCTTTTTCCGTGCAAACCCTTTCACCACAAGTCTAGCTTTATACATTTTTGTACCTTCTTTTTCTTCCTTCAACTTGTAAACCCATTTATTCTGCAATGTTGTTTTACCTACATGCAACCTGACTAAGTCCCAAGTCTATTTATGTGCTAAGGAGTCCATCTCTTCTTTCATGGCTTGCTACCACTTATTCCTCGTTTCTACCTACACTGCTTCTTCATAACATTCTGGTTTGCTTCTTCATAACATTTTGGTTTACCAGAATCAGTCAACAATACATAATATAATGGAGTATCTTTTAGGGGGTCTACTTATCCTGGTAGATCTTCTAAAACCATTTTCAAGTGTTTGAGGTGCTTGTTGTTATTGTGGTTGTTGTTCTGACTGTTGATCAATATGATTTTCAGGCACCATCACTTTTTTTGTGATCTCGTCAAGCACTCTTTATTCTTTATTTTCTTTTTCCTGTTTATTTTCCTGTATTTGATCCTTATACAAAACCTTTTCATTGAATATGACATCTTTACTCCTAATGATTTTGTGTTTTTCATAATCATAAATGCGATAACCAAAATCATTAACGCCATATCTAATAAAGGTACATTCCTTTGATTTTACCTCAAGCTTTGTTCTATTTTCTTTATTAATGTGGACAAAGGCTTCACAACCAAAAGTCTTTAAAAATGAGTAGTTTACCTTTTTACCTGTCCATGCTTCCTCTGGAATACCACCATCCAAGGAACTTGAAGGCCCTCTGTTTATTAGATAAATAGTATTATCTACAACATCTGCTCAAAATTGTAAAGACAATCTTGCATGCAATCTCATGCACCTTGCATGCTCCATGATTGTCATGTTCATCCTTTCTGACACACCATTTCCTTGTCGTGTTCACAGAACTGCCTCCTCTCTGTGAATTCCATTCTTTGAATAGTACCTATCAAACACTTTGTTGCAATATTCACCTCCATTGTCTGATCTAAGACACTTCAACCTTTTTCCTGTCTCATTTTCAACCAAAGCTTTCCATTTCTTGAAAGTATCAAATACATCACATTTATTTCAAATACAATAAATATGGGTTTTTCTAGTTGCATCATCACTAAAAGTAACATACTAGCGAGAGCCACGAAGAGATGATACCTGAGCAGGTCCCCATACATCTGTATGCACAAGCTATAATTTTTCGCTCTTCTTTTCTTTCCCAACTCTAAGGAATCTGACTCTCTTCTGTTTTCCATAAACATAATTCTCACAGAAGTTTAAATCAACATGATTTAAACCTGGCAACAAATTTCTTGAGTGAAGAATCTGCATCCCCTTCTCACTCATGTGCCCAAGCCTATGATGCCACAATGTTGTATATTCTCCTGTAGAGGTCAAATCATTAACAGAATTAGAAATACCATTGCATAAATACAATGTACCAACCTTTCCTCCTTTCTCTATTGCCAGGGTTCCTTTAGTGACCTTCCAGGTTTTATCTGTGAAAGTATTTACGCAACCTTCACCTCCCAACTTCCCTGTTGAAATCATATTTTCTTCAGATCTGGAACATGCCTTATCTCTTTCAGTAGCCACTGATTTCCAATGATTTTACAAGGTTTATCTTCACCAAATCGACTATATCCAAAATCTCCTTGAACATAGTCATAAAAATGTTTCCTATCAGGTGTGGCATGGAATGAGGCCCCTGAATCTAGCACCCAGGCATCAATAATATTTTCTAATGAAAGAATCAAAGTATCTTGCAACACATCACCTGTTACATTCGCTTCATGATTATTTTCTTGTTGTGCGTCTCCTTCTTTTCCCTTTCAAGACTTGCAGTCTTTCTTCAGGTGTCCTTTCTTCTCGCATTTCCAACACACTATCCCCAATCTAGACATGGATTTTCCCTTTCTTGACTTACTGTGATATCTTGGGCTCTTTCCTCTTTCCATTTTTCTTCCCCTAAACTCTGCAGTCAAAGCATTACCTAATGTCTCACCGGAGCTTTTCCATCACATTTCCTCGCTAAGGATTGCACTAACAACATCATCAAACTTTAAAGTACTAGATCCAGAGAAAGAGTTACTAATGGCCATAACTAAACCATTCCAACTTTCTGGCAATGAGCACAGAAATAACAGAGCCCTAACTTCATCATCAAAAGTTACCCCTACAGAACTTAATTGACTGGTAACTGTATTAAACTCATTTAAATGATCAATAACATATCCACCTTCTGACATCTTCGTATTAAATAAACGCTTCATAAGAAATACCTTATTTAAGGTTGAGGGTTTTTCATATAGTTTGGCCAATGTCGAAATTAAACCCTCTCATGTTATCATTTCCTTTGAAATATTAAATGCTACTGATGCCACTAGGCACAGCCGTATTGTTCCAAGTGCTTTTCTGTCGAGAATATCCCATTCTGTGTTTATCATACTCATCGGCTTCTTTTTCTTTCCGCTCAATGGTTGGTATACATCTCTTTGGTACAGAGAATCATCCATCTACATCTTCCACAGCTGGCAGTTTTGGTCATTGAATTTTTCGACCCTAAACCTACCATCTTCCACCATTGCTCCCACTCGAACCAAGAACCTTTTTCTCCTGCGAGTTTATCAGCCAAGAAGACCTTTGGCTCTAATACCAGTTATTAGAGAATTATATATTACAAAGCAATGGAACACATAAAATATTGCAGAAATATAAACACAGAAAATGCATAAAACAAGAGAGACACAGATATACATAGTTCACCCAATTTGGGCTACGTCCACGGAAAAAGCAGCCAGTCCTTTTTATATGATCCAGCAAACTGAAGAGATAGAATCTACAATAGATCCACTGTAATTCACTCTTCACTCTCAATCTCATCTCTCTTCCTCACTCAGAATACAGATATACATAGACGTAATACAATTCTCTCATATATAGCGAGGGGTTGCTTTCTAGGGCAAAAAAACCCTAAATTAAACATAACTTTTACCATTAGATCTCTGCCTAATGAACGGCCCAGATTGACTACGAAATTACAACATTTTACAAGGCAATTTTACATCTATTCTTAGATTCAGAGGCGTTGTCCCCAATCACCCCACCAAGGGGGGCTCCCAAAGGTCGCAGCCGCCCCCTTTGGATCCCCCTGCAGTGAATATTTGACGGGCAGCATTGCCGCCCCATTACGAACTGGGGTCCAATGTGGCAATACCTTTGAATGCAGAAGATAATCAAGCTCCACACCCAACATTTTTTACCATCACCAAAAGTAACCAAAAAGAACATTGGTGAGGGTCAATAAAAGATCGTCACTAGAAGTGTCACCAAAGAGAGAATTAGTGATGAGCCTTTAATGAACCTCCCCAAAAGTGTCACCAAAGAAAGAATTAGTGATGGGCCTTTAACGACCCTCACCAAAAGTGTCATTGAAAATGGCTTTGGTGACAAACCTTAAATGACCATCACTATATACACTTACAACAACGATTTTTTAAAGACCGTCACCATATGCAACATTAGTGATAGACCTTAAAGGTCTGTCACAAGCATGAAATGTCATCAAAAACTCATTGGAATGATCAATGATGATGAACATTTATTGACTATCACCAAAAGTAACCAAAAGAATCATTAGTGATAGTCAATAAAAGATTGTCACTAGAAGTGTCACCGAAGAGATAATTAGTGACGGGCCTTTAACGACCCTCCCCAAAAGTTTCACCAAAGAGAGAATTAGTGACGACCCTTTAACGGCCCTCACCAAAAGTGTCATTGAAAATGGCTTTGGTGACAAACCTTAAAGGACCATCACTATATACACTTACAACAATGGTTTTTTAAAGACCATCACCGTATGCGACATTGGTGACGGACCTTAAAGTTTCATCATAGGCATGACCCTCACCAATGACCTTTTTTCTTGTAGTGCCATAACTTAGAAATAATCCCCAAGGGATCATAAGACTACCTTAAGCTCAATTTAAACTTCATTTGTTTCAAGAGAAGGTCGACATTTGTTTCAAGAGAAGGTCTTCCTCCTTCGTTGCTACTCTGGTGTTGCAAATGAATGGCCCAATCTGTGCTTTCAACTTGAATGCATCTCATCCATGTTCATCATCTACCGATATATTCTAATGCAAAAATCCTAATTGGCACAAAATTTGGCAGTTTGTATGGAGGAATCTCAAATCCATATACTCTTATTTCTGTGTATTTTTGATATAGATACCAATCTCCATTTTTTGTCTGCACACTAAGGTGAAGAATTCTTTTTATTTCAGGTGAAATCTTAGGAATAGCATCACTATTGAGTAGGCATGAAGCCATATATAGAAATTGATTTGTATAATCCCTTAAAGAAAATTCATTTGTGTTCTTCCTTACCAAGGAAGTCCAATGAGTTACAGATTGAGGATTTCCCTATTCATCTAGCTTCTGTAATGGAAACTGAAATTTATCTCCTTGATAAAATAGGAACAAATATACAAGAACTAATTTGTATTTAAAGGCTCCTTCAGTAGAAAACTTCACAAATTGATCATGGATAGTTTCTGCCAAAAATTGATTGTAATTGAAGATAAGTGATGGTTTATCATCTACTTAAAACATTGATAAAATCCCACAATAACTTCATCAACCCACTGATTAGTTGGATAACCTAATAGGCATGAAACCATTGAAACAACATTTCTAGTCATCTCTGGAAACATTGAGGAAGGGTATGGAGGATTTGTTCTTAGTAATTTTGTATTTTCAGGTAAAAATATCTCAAAAATTTGGCTTTCTAAGGAAAAGTAATTTTTTTATAGACTTCCATGAGAGAATCTACAGAAAAAGGATGCAGAGGGACTAAACGTTTAATTTGAAGCATTTGTAATATTGACTTGGGAGATATAGTAAATATGATATCATTGTTTTGGGCAATAATGTCTCTTTGACTCGGAATTTACCTAAAATGACACTAAGCTACAGATTCGTGAAAGAAATGAATCTGAGGGAAAATGAATTGAGGTAGGAAGGAGTCTCATATGTTCAATTCATTGTCGACATTTGAGAATTTCTGTTTAGCCCAATTGTGAAGTTCATAGAGATCAAACTCACATTAGGTTTCAAAAATATTGTACTGTTCATCAATTAAGGGCAGTTTTTCTAAGTCTATAATAGGGGGCAACAATTGACTTTCTGCAACTGCTTTGGACTTTCCTTTAGAAGAAGACATGCTGAAGATGAAATATGATAGGGAAATGTCGCTTTACAAGTCTGGACTAGTTGGTATAGTGACGAATGTTGTGTGTTGGTATTGTTTTTTAACGGACCTGTGCAACTACTGGATGAAATAAATGAAAGAAAAGGAGGAAAACTCCTGTGTTTTAGTTATTGTATGAATGTATTAACCATTTGAGTAATAATTGTTGGACACCTAATCCTCAATGGGTTAGTGTGGAAGCCGAATGGACAAAAGGAGTCCAAGAGACCTTGTGATGTGAAACCCAACGGTCACAACAATGTACTATAAATGTATATTTCCTGTTAATAAAATATGTACTCACATGATTTATCTTTCCTATTTTATGTTTCCCATGTGTGCTTAACATGGTATCAGAGCAGGCGTATTCCTGCCCTGCATAATTAACTTGAGCCATTTATTTTATGGCTTTTCTGTGCCAGTCAGTTCTGCATTTCATTGAATGTTTTATCAGAGGTATTTTAGCTGCATTCTCTACGCACAATTCCCCAATAGAAAATTTTGACATACCTCACACTCTGACGCTTCCATTGACCTGAAGGCTGCTCCTGTAGCTGCTCCACCTGCATACAAAACGTTGCTCTCTGCATACAAAACGCCCTTCTGTTTATTATTCACCTGTGATTCTTTATTATTCTTTGTGTTTAGATACCTGTGTTTCCTGCGTTTATGGGTTTCCTGTGTTTCAAAGCATTTATGGGTTTCCTGTGTTTCAAAGCGTGACGTGGTGGCATACAAGAAACTAGTGACTTGGTAGTCCCGTTCATCGTCCCCTGGGGCGAGCGAAACCTTGCGGAAGAAATCCTTCTTGCCGTATCGGAAACTACCACAGAACTTGGAGTGGGGATCGCTGTTGAAGGTGTCATAGGTGGCCTGCGTGAGGTCGCCATAGAAGAGAATCGCTTCTCTCAAATAGTTGTCCAGCAGGTGGAGCAGGCCTTGCCAGTGTTCTTCATTTGAAGCTAGATAAGTTCAAGCTACCAAAACATAAAATCAAATTTTATGTTTTAGTTAACATGTGTAACCGTGTTTGGTTTCATGATTCTAAATGCAAAGTGACGCGTGAAACGCTTCCACCAGAATTGTATAATTTATGACTCTGTCTACCATAATTATTTCTGCCTGATATCAATGCCTGATATATCCTTTTGAACGCTGATATGTCGTCGATGTGCAAGCAAGTGAGTGGTAAGCTGGATGATAAAAGGTTGAGTTGATTTTTGCTTGCAGAAGTGTCGGAGAAGAATAAAATCCCTGCACAAGCCTGGAACATCTTCAAGAAAAGAGCGCTGAGTTAATTTGATTCACACATTGGGGAACTACAGCTACATTGGCTGGTAAAGACCATGAGATGAACAAATTTTAAAGGCATTTGGACGACGTATTGATCAGTCTTGACAGTGGCACGAATTGCCAGACACAACAAAGGTAATGTGTGTTGAAACCTTGTGAAGAACTGTGGTTGATTGTAAGTTGGGTAAAGGATTCCATATAAATTTGGAGCATTGATTCTTTGTCGTGGAAATCGATACAAGTTTCGATCCTTCGTTGTGATGATTGATTGTATTTAATGCATATTTCAAAGTTGAATGGATTGTTGTTAGGTTGACTGAAAGAATCGATGCCCAAAGAACAATCAATACAGATTTTTAATTAGCCTCCTTTGATTGCTAAGCATTCAACCAGTTAACGACTTCAGTTTGCCTTTCTGTATATTTAAACAATTCTGCTTTGCAATAGCGTGGAAGTGTTTTGAAAGAATTTTGTAAAACTGTGATGGTTATATATCCATGTAGACAGAAGTCCAACTGAAGGTTTTGAAATCGTGGACTTCACATAAACCACTATCCTCATTTACTCGGCAATCGGCTTCAATAGTGACTCTGGTTTTCACTGTGTGTTGTATAAACTTCTAATCAAATTCAATTAATGTTGAATTCATATGTTGTTTGGTTCGTTGTGGGACCATTGCTGTATTGGGTTATATGAATGTGAATTCAAGGTGTCTGGTGGGAGTTTATTCTTGAACAGATTCGAGTTGAATATTTAATCTGCTAATATATACATGATTGATATTGGGTCGAAAATACAGAGTTTTGTGTTGGTTGGGTCGATTAATATAATGTCGAATCAAATATGGGTGCATTGTTTCATGGGTTCAAGTCATATATGCATGAATTGAGTTATTGGATTTGATTGAAGATTTCAGAAGTTCTAAATTTGTCATGAAGGAGGAAACTCTCATATACAGAGATTGATTGATTGTGAAACGGTTTTATAATCATAATCTGAAAGATAGCTTTTGCTTATAAAAGGGAAAGTGTGAATTTGCCGCCGTTGAGTGTTACTTTTAATTTAATTTAATCAATCATATATGTAGCTTTATGGATTTCATGGGGATTTTGGATCTGCGTGGGGACGCCAATTCAATCGTGGATTCCTAGCGGAAGCCGTAGCTCGTGTATGCACAAGGGTTTTTTATCGAATGTTGGATTACTTCAAATTTTTACAAATTATCAGGTATCTCTGCCGACCAGAGGTGATATTCTTCATTAATGGACAGCTTCAGTTTGAATTCCATGCAGTGGCAGAATTTGACAATTTGAAGTAAGGCGGTGGCTTTTGAATATTTGAAGAAGGGTCATTGAATTCTTTAATATGGGTGTATGTTGTAGTGACATCAATCATGGTTTGCCTATTTCATTTGTTGGAAGGCTTTACTATATTTAGGTTGTTAGAGATGAGTAGTGATTTGGGTGTTGTATTGTGTGATGATGACGACACAATTGGTATGGCAATAAGTAACAGTGTTGTATATTGATAGAAATTAAAAACAAGGCACTGAAAATACCAGTTGCACCTTGTGGACGAGGAAGGATTAGCTCCAGTTGAGGTTCTCATGAATAGGACATGAATTCAATTTTTTAAACAGGTTGAGGTAGTATTTATTTATGTCTTTACATGTATCATTTTGCATTGGGAATCTACCTTTTGAGTTTCTCTCCAACAGTTTAAGCTCACTATTTTTAGCCAAATTTTTAAGTGGTATATGTTGAAAGTTGGTCTTAACGGTTGCTCCAAAGCCTACCATTAAGGCTTGATATTGTTTGTAGAAGAAGATATTGCATAATTGCTCACATTCTTTATTTTCCCACTGCTAAGAAAAATGGCTAAGCTTGAAAGAATATTAGAGTTATTGAGAACTCTAATCGTATCCACTGCTGACAGTGCAATCATAATCAATAAAGACTTTATTGCTGACATTCAAAAATGTATACAAAATGCACAAGAAAAGATAGAGTTTTTGCAACTTGAGACAAAGCTACAATAGGAAGAATTACACAAGTGGAGTCATCATTCTGAACCTGTTTCTGTTCAGAAGATTGAAACAGACTCCCATAAATAGCAGGACAATAATGTTATAGTTCATTCAGATAAAGCAACAGTTGTACATGCAGATGCAGAAACTCAGTTTGCACTTCCCAAGCCCATCATCAGACCTTGGGAACAGCTTATCCACAACAAGCACAGAACTGGTCTTGGATATGACAAGGACTTGTCCTTTCATATTCCAGACTACGCCAAGCCCATTCATTTTCAGAGTGCTGGATTTATTCATGACAGTTCACCTGCTCCTCATGACAGTTCACTGTCAGCTGTTCCAGATTCTGCCCCTCTTCCACAACAACAACAACAACAAATTGTAAAATGCCAACACTGTGACCGAGTTGGCCATATGAAAGATCATTGTTTTGATCTTCATCCATGTAAGCATTGTCATAAAACCAGTCATTCTTCACACAGATGCTTCAGAAACAATAATCCTGCAAGAACAAAGATTCATCTTGGATGGATCGCTTCTTGGAAATGGGCATCAACAGCCAAGAAGATATTCCAAACACATGTCAGACTTGTTCCAGAGTATTGAACAGTCTTGCAGTTGATTTTTCTCCATCATCTCACCTTGTATCTGACAGGGGGGGAAATGATGGTCATCTACAAGCTTCAAAGCCACATCAAGCAAGCCTGAGCCACAACCTGCCACACCAGTTTCAGAGTTGTAGCCAAAGATCAAAGATGCCCCTGAGCATGCCTTCAGTTGGCAATCTGGGACACTTCCTCTAGCAGAAGACTTTAGCTTCTCGCCAGTTTCGGAAGAATTCCAGGAACAAAATTGAGAACACTTCCTCTAGGAGAAGACTCCAACTTCTTGCCATTTTGTATTACAGGTCTCTTCTTGGACTCATACATAACCCTTCAGATTAAGGGGGGGAATGTTGGACACCTAATCCTCAATGGGTTAGTGTGGAAGCCGAATGGACAAAAGGAGTCCAACGGACCTTGGGATGTGAAACCCAAGGGTCACAACAATGTACTATAAATGTATATTTCCTGTTAATAAAATATGTACTCACATGATTTATCTTTCCTATTTTATGTTTCCCATGTGTGTTTAACAAGGGAACTGCACTAAGTGTTCCAGTGTTGGTGGTCATCCTTAAACCACCGCCCTTTATACCAACATTTCAAAGAGCATATTCAGCCTAGTGCTATCATGCATTTTTTCACATTTTGTATTACAGCTCTCTTCTTGGACTCATACATAACCCTTCGGATTAAGGGGGGGAATGTTGGACACCTAATCCTCAATGGGTTAGTGTGGAAGTCAAATGGACAAAAGGAGTCCAAGAGACCTTGGGATGTGAAACCCAACAGTTACAACAATGTACTATAAATGTATATTTCCTATTAATAAAATATGTACTCACATGATTTATCTTTCCTATTTTATGTTTCCCATGTGTGTTTAACAATAATCGTTGATAGGAGTGGGGCTTTTACTGCGACAATACAATGGTCATGGTGGAATGATCAAATGATATAATGGTCTAATCCATTTGGAAAAAATGAAAGGGTGACAGATGAAGAAGGCGAAGTGGTGATTAGTTATTTGGCGAGAGCGGAAATAAAATAAGCAGTGGTTTTCAAGGGTTGGGGGGGTGGGTAGGCGGGTTGTGGTTTTGGAGAAGGCGGGGTCCGAAATGTATGTAAGGGTGACATGTTGGCAGAGATGGGTTTGGTAATTCAGCTTTTAAGAACCCCCCCTGGTTAAAAGTCGGAAGCATAGGGGGGTCTGAAATGTTCCCCCAGTTGTTGATCTGGGCAGGGAACATCTCGATGGTTGACAATAGCGTGATAATTACAATATAGGACAAAAAGATCAAATCACACCTTATTAAATATTTAATCCCTCTAATCAAAATCTAATTAACATCTACGACAACATTTAAATTAGCGAGCCTATTCCATGGTATTTTATTTCTTTGCCTTTTTCTTTTTTTACAAAAATAAAATGTAAAAAATAGAAAATAGGTTACAACAAACACTACAATTCCTAAAATTCGACCAAATTGGATAGAAAATACGCATTTGTGTGGATTTAACCTGATGTTATAATGTCGATAGTGTAGTAAGATCACTCTGAGATGCATTGGATGTTTTTCAAGATGACTAGAGTGGGCAAGAAAATCATCCAAATAAGGTTTCACTATATGCTTAATGTCATGGAAAGCATATTTCATTGCTCTTTGGGAATTTGCGTCAACATTCTTCAAACCAAAAGGAAGTTTACGATATGCAAATGTACCCCATGGACAAATGAACTTAGTTTTATGCTAGTTCAATGGTAGGATGTTGATCTAATTGTAGTTGGAGAAGCCATCCATAAATGAAAAAAAAAATTTCCTCCCAACACAATCATAATTGATTTGGTCAATGAAAGGTGACTGGTAGTTGTCCTTGGGACAAGAATATTTAATATCCATATAATCAACACATACTCAAATCATACTTTGTTTCTTCATAACGGGAATAATATTTGAAATTCAATTGGTTAAAGGAATAAGATAGATAAAACCATCAGACAAAAAAATTTTCACTTCCGCTTTTATGACAACATCTTTCTTCAGGTGAACTAGATGTAACCATTGTCGAACAGGTTTAGCATCTTGATATGTTTTAATCTCGTGTACCATAATGTTTGGATATATACCTAGCATCTCTTCATATGTCCAAACAAAAAAGTCACAGAATTCTTGAAAAAGGTCCTTATAAATCTTAACCTCATCAAGAGAACAAGATGTGCCAATATGGAAATTTTCAATAACTCCAGGTTTAATAGAAATATGAAGGAGTATGGTTTCCTCAATATTCGCTAAATTATTCTCAGAATTCACCTTATGGATATAGATAGGACCCCGAAGTGTCTCAGTAACATTGGTTGAATATAAGTATTCAACATTATTCTCAAGATTTTAAGGAAGATAGGATTGATGATGATTATAATCCCATGGTGTTTAGTCTGACATCATGATCTCCATGATTCTTTCGTTGTTGGAAAATGTGTCACTGAAAACATTAGAATTTGAACTTGAATCTTGAGAATGATCAACCTAATTTACTAAAATATCATCTTTTGAATTTGTGACACAAGCTATGTAAATAGCTTCATACTCTAGCTCAATGGGACTGAGTGGTATAAGATCACCAAACGATTTGATGTTAGAGCTATTAGGTACTATCCAGGGATCAAATGAAATAGTACAAGATGAAATCATGTTGATTAGGAAAACCCTATTGGGAATGTCAAGAGGAGGGAGCATAAAATTTCCCATTAAGGATGAATCTTTAAGTAACTATATCCCAACATGTTGATAAGGATGTGAGGATTCACCCACAAGTGGAATACTTCTATTATTTTAGGAATAAGTGGAAAAAAGGAAAGTTGATATTTGGAAACAATGCCCCCTTGGTGAGGGAAATCAATCATCTTAAAATAGGTAGAGACCATGGCTTCCATGGCATAAATCCATGTATGGTCCAGTAAGAATTTATAATCTAAACGTTCGTCAATGGTCTCAACCTCTATCGAGATTTCTTTTCCATCTAATTCTACTTGCAATGAATCTAGGATCCCATAAGGTTTAAATCCTCTCCCATCAAAAGCTTTAAGGGTTTTTTTATCACTGATTAAGCTTTGGAGAACCAATGGATTTCTAGCATGAAAGTGACATGATCCAAGTTGAAGCACCCTCATCTACAATTGTGTGGTTGATATTTTACTTTGAACGAAAACTTGAATCATGAATGCCATTTGAGGTGGAACTTTAGGAGTATGGTTCTCATGATTAAATACAACAAGATTAGAATTTTAAGGGTCTACTCCCTTAATTTCTACTAGAAAATATTTCTTTTGGGTAGGACAGCTTTGCATTACCTTGAGATCTGACATAATTTAAGGAGACTGAGCTAAATCTAAAACTATGTTGGAATTTTGTGCAACTCTCGCACGAGGATTAAATGTTAACTTATGAATCATTCCTTTAGGAGTTTTGATAGTCAATTAAGCAACCAATTTCTATATATGGAGAGGAACAGAAGTAGGTTGAAGAGAGATGTAAAGTTTATCATTAGCCTTTCTAATCGAAGGGTTCAGGTTTCCATATTCCTTATTCCTTGTTTCCACCAAGACATTGTCCTTATTTTTGTTAGTCGTTAACATCATTACCTGGGAAGAGGAGGATGGATTTTATGCAACTGCATTCGTCTCCTGGTTTGGGAAAGGGTTTGTCAAAACGGTGGGTGCAGTGGATGCATCTTTCAAAAATTTATTGATCTATGCATGATGTGGATAGTCTTTAGTGAAATGTTCATCGTTACAGATAAGGCATGGGTAATGAGGCTTTACTTCTCATTAGGAGACTGGTTCTTCTACTTTTCCTATGGAGGGTTCTCGTATTTATTCTTTCCTTTACCCTTTTCCTTATTTCCATGTTGTTGAGATTTACCTTTATTGTATCAAACAACATTTACCTCAAAAGTACCCATGGGAGCACGATTGGAAGGGTTTTGATGGTCACAGTGGGAACACATTTCAAATTAATTTGAGTAAAATATTTGCTCATTGATTGTTTACTAACAGAACCAACCATGCCATCAACAACATGTGATTCCTTAGAGGGAGAGGGTAGAATAGTATGTTGGAGTTGTTGAGAATTGGGTATCTTGCCATAGAGCATGCCCAATTGAGTATAAATCAAATCTAGATATTGAGTACGAGAAATGACTTTCTCTTCAGTAACAACTCTTCCTTTGGAAATGTCTTTAATTATAGATGGCAATAAATATTTGATAAACCATTCTACCAATAACTAATTAGGAATGTAAGTTTTTACCAGTCCACGTTGATGCCTCCAATCATGTATATGATCATATATATGGGTGGAGTCAAACTATTTTAATGAGGTCAAAATCTCAATTCTAGTTTCATAACGAATAGGTAATTGGAATTGGGTTAGAAATGTAGTTTAAAAGGAATTAAGGTATTGAATGAAACTTGTGGTAATTCAAAATACCACTTAGCTATCATATTGCTAAGAGTTATATAGAAAATTCATAAACAAATGGAATCACCATTTAAGGAGTTGGATGAACACCATAAATGATAGGTCATAACGTGAGTAGATGGATCTTCTCTCGGATTTCCATTAAATTTTAGAATGTCACTCGAAAATTTGGTAGGAATAGTCAGCCACCAAGGAAAATGATAAATCATATCATTTGTTAGCCGGGATAAATCTAGTAACTCAAGTGTTGCAACAATTGGAAATTTCTTATTAAAGTATGTATGTGGAGGTTGACCTTATGGATAAAGGTTAACCAGTGGTGGAGAATAACCTAGGTATGATGGAATGGGTTGAGTGATTCGATATTTTCATTCGAGACTAAGGAGGATTTTGATAACCAAGATAACTCTACCTAGGTTATCCAATTCCATGAAAACCTTGGTAAGGTTGGAAGGATGAGTTCGAATCTATTGGCCTTGATGAGGTATTTGTGGGATGGTTGGTTGGCCAAGGGGGGTTTACAGAATGCCTTAGAATGGTTGCTCGGATGGATTTTTCATCATCCCAATATGAGGTTGACTAGTTTGTACCTTTGGTATGCTATATACAGGTTGGGTTACTTTCATCTGTGGGATGGATTGACCATGAGATAGATTTTGTAATGCACCTTAAAGAGGTTGGGTATATGGGATTTGAGACATCCCGAATATCATTGGAGTAGTTTTTATTTTGGATACGGACTGAACAGGTTAACTCATTTGAGGTGTAACTTGGGGAGGTTGAGGTATGGATTGAACAAATTGACAAGTAGGAACCTAGGGTGTAAACGGGATAGGTTGATAAGTCAATATTTTAGTTAAGACCAAACTAGGTTGAATGGGCAATGTATGATGCCAAGGATGAGTAGCCATTCTTGGAAATAGGGGACCTGTAGGAAGAGGAATTGAATATGATGGAGCACTAAATTGTAGTATTTGATCAATGGATTGTAACATTCCAACAGTATATTTCCCTCCTACTAGAAGATAAGGAGTATATGGAGGAAACTACCCACCAGCACGAGGGTATCTAGGATAAGACAGATATGGCTGTTGTGGATGTCCTAATCCACTAAAAGCGCCATATTTTTTCTTCAAAGGAGATTGGGGCACAATTGGTTGGGTAGGTTGTGATGTTCTTGTTAAACAGGGACCAGATAGCATATCATATGAATATGATAAATGAGAAGTCCATGAACTAGGCAACGCACCAAAAAAAGTTTCAAATAATGATTGGTAGTCGAGTGGCACTGATGGACCACCATACAAATGAGTTTCTGGTGAAGTTACAAACATAGAAGTTGTTGAAACTTTGGCTGATTCACTCATGATAGAAAACATAATTTGGGAGACTATCATTGACTCGGTCATGATTATACTTCTCGAAAAAAATTGTTGAGGGAAGTTCAAAGAAAAATTTAAACAAGGAGTGCGATGTAAAGGGTCTTGTGTTTGAGTATGAGAGATAAAGATACGGAAATTTGGTATAAATGAGGAAAATATATCGTAAAGGTACGCAAATAGGAGTTTGAGGGCTAGCAAAATCCTCTTCAGTAATTTCTTCTATGCTTGAAAGACCAGGTGGAAGTTATTCTCCGTCAAGAACAAAATATATGGGTTGTGGTTAAGATGAAGGTAGAGGAAGAGAAGAAGAAATTCGTAAAGTAACTGGTTCATTTATTTGTGGTTCCTCAGGTTGTATAACTTCAGGTTTTAAAGTGTCTAAATCTACAATTTTAGGTTCAAGAGCTTCAGTTTCAACTGCTTCAGACTCACAATTGGTATGGATGCAATTTCGGGTTTGGTACTTATGGGAAGTGACGTTTCTAGTTGATTAACTTCAATGTGGTTCTAGAAGGAGTAAATTTTGAAACACCAAGTTCAGTAGTTTACATTTTATTATTCTTACGATGAAAAGTTGTTTCCTATGAAGGTAAAGGAGGAAATATTTGCATATTATCCAAACAATGGGGGTGTTCAAGTTGTTCTTCCATGATGGATTAATTAATTTTAGAAATTAAAAACACAAATAAAACAAAATGGGTAAATAGGCAAAGGGCTTACCAAGTAACTACGAACTGCAATATATCGTTTCCATTACATGTAGGCAATCTCCTAGAATGTTGTGTTTGGTATATCACAAAAAGCAAGGCAGTTGACTTGGTTAGTTATGGTAGGATAACAACCTAATGGGGACTTCCAAAATATATTGGAGGTACGTGGAAGTGTAGTCCGTAGTAGTGTTTTCTATTGCATCTTATACGATAGGAAGTATTCTAATATACTTTTCATATGTGGAGTGCCATCTGATATACCTGAGGGTACATGGAGAACGATATGATATAATTACATACGTGGAATATTAACTACCCCCAGAATGTAACACACACAAATAATGAAAACTCATATGTTTAATGATGTCATAACGCGTCTCTAGCCTAGACCACTATGTGTGTCGTTAATATTCCAAATGTTCCTTATGTTAATTGAATAAATTTTAAAGTTGATCTTCAATTAAGTTTAAAATTCAGGGCTCATGGTATGAATTCACCTAAACTTCGTATGATGCAACTAGCATGACAGAAAGAACTGTTTTATTTAGATGAAGATCTATCAATGAGAAGGAAGAAACAAACAATGGTGCAACAATCAATTATGCAACAAACAAGAGCTTCCTAATCAGATCTTTCAATGTACTATTCCAGTACACTTTCAAAAACCCTGTATGCAATGTAATGAATATGAAAATAATGTTAGATCATTGACCAAAAAAACTCACATAGACTGCAATTGTAATACTAAAATTCTTGTTATTCAATGAACAATCAAGCTAAAGGTTCATAAACCCTAATTGACAAGAAAAAAGAAAAACCAAATAAATTCTCAGCAAGATGCAATCAAATCCAAATGTAAACACACTAATCGATTTAAACAAACAATGACTAGTTCAAAGACTCAAGAAAATACACTAGATCAAATTAGAACTCTTAGCAAGACATAAAAGTGTGATTTTTTCATCCTACGGGAATCATCGCAGTCTACGGAATCAGTGCAATGCCTTGCACCTACAAAAAGAGAAAAGTGCGTTGGGTCGGAGAAAAGTGCGTTGGGTCGCTTTGTCTTAGACTGGAAAGCGTGTTAAGGATAATTTTGTTAAAAAATCGAAACAAAAATCCTACCAAGCTCATAATTATGTTCCCCTAAGACTAATTATTCTATAAAACGGTCAATTTAAATCAGTATAAAATTAATAATGTCCATGAAATTAACTCAAGGTTTGAGTCAAAGTTGACTAGGTTACACAATGATGGTTTTGGGCACATGGTATTGTGTACCCATGGTTTTCTTCCTATGGAATTGTATGAAATGGAACCTATAAAAAGCTAAGAGGACTTCATTGTATTGTAAGCAAAGAAGGTGAATAGTGAAGGCTCACTTGGTCTGGTTGGCCAAGGTTTTGGCCAAGGATAATGAAATTTCATTCTGGTGGGTTTTCCGAAAGCTAGGGATTTCCCCAGCTAAATATTGTTTGTATTGTTTATGTGTTTTGTTATTGGGTGTTCCTCCAGGGAAATTTATGTAATTAATTTATTTTCTCTTATAAATTCTTAACCATTAGTATTGGAGCCTCGTTTGAGGCTGCTTGTAGGATCGTGGATCGTTTTATTAGCCAAGATCATTCGTATTGTTTATGTGTTTTGTTATTGGGTGTTCCTCCAGGGAAATTTATGTAATTAATTTATTTTCTCTTATAAATTCTTAACCATTAGTATTGGAGCCTCGTTTGAGGCTGCTTGTAGGATCGTGGATCGTTTTATTAGCCAAGATCATTCATGATGTTGAATCATTGTGGAAAGAGAATGATTTTATTGGATCTGTCAGATCTGATGTTTGAAGATATAGATTTAGTGTTTGTGTGCTTCCATAAAGTAAAATATGGTGTAGATCTAAATTTTAGAGAGAGGTTTCCCCTAAATGGCCTACTAGTCGATGGCAGCAAAAAGTAATGGTTAAGGCCATGGATCAAATGACAGGGTCTGAGATTCTGCTGCAAATTGTGGATTGCAGTGCGTTGACAAAGCCAGAGTCATAGGCGGCAGAGGCAGCATCGGTTCTCATTGTGAAGAAGCTGGATGTGGTAAGATCTGGTGTGGATCTCAGGATCTACTGTTGATAGAGAGTCTAGCATGAGGCGTTGATGTAACCAAGAAGAGGCAGATCTAGATTAGCAAGCCACTGTCGATCTGCTTCTTGAAAGAGGAGACAGGCCCAAGTCGATGGCGTAGCTAATGCACATGAGCCGAAAACACTAGATCAATACAGATATCGCAAAGAATACTATGAGTGCCTTTGAATTTCAACCGGTTAAGAAGAGACGGGTGTTGTCTTTGGTGTGTAATTATCGTATGAGGGAAATTAATATTTTTCTGTGCTGGAAGTTTTAATTTGTGATCTTCTATTTGTTTTGAGAGTTCCTTCACATGATGTAGAAGGAGACAATGATGGTTCTATGCAAGAAGTTGCCCCTTTGCAGAATCCATTGCGAGATAAACGTTGCAGCAAGGCATTTCTAGAACAAATTTGCATGTGAATGGCATATATGTTATATGCAATGCATGTGTGACATGCTTTGTGCACTAGAAGAAGTTTGAAGGGGAAATTACCCATCCCTCGCTCTTAGTTGGACAGACATCATCGTTGCATTTGGAAGAGAAAAGAGCATGAAGACTTTTCTGAGATATTGCAGATGGACCTCAATTTTCTTATATCCTCCCATGGATAAATTTTCCAAGCTGAGGAATGACCATATCTGTAACGACGAAGAGACGTGGTCTACAATGTAGCCAGACTACATGAAAAGCTGGAAGAAATCACGTGTCGTTATTATCTTGACTGGATGGAGAATCTATGCATTAATTATAGAAGGAATAAGATATCAATGTTAATGTTGATTAAGCACCCCAGATGATCTTGACTTGGCAAGTAAGGTTGTACCCTATGATTGGTAATTTTTTATTTGGTGTGAACATTTTTGAAGAGTTCAGATGAGAATTTTTTTAAGAGGTGTTGTACGCAGCCAGCGGACAGTGTGAGTAACTATAGGTTGTGTTGTAGTTGTTTGACCAGCTTTGCATGGTCTATCTGTGGGCACTGCCAGAGTCATGAACAAGGATTTTTGTTTTTTTGGCCCTGGCAGGTTAGAAAGAGATATGCGATAGGGTTCATATGGAAATGAAATATGCCAAAGTTGCCCTAGACAATGGTGAGACTCAAAAAAGAGGTCCAACATATCTAGAAAGCATCAACCTCAAATACTTCCAATGCGTAAGAGAGGATGTGTTGAGATAGAAACAATGAATTAACAAAAAAAATTAATAATTATTATAATGCAGTCAAATTTTATTGTATATAAATGGGCATAATGTTGTAAGACCTGGTTAGGGATGTGCACCCCTGGGTAATTATTGGTAAAGTCTCGATTAGACCTAGGTGATAGGGGGCATGTCAGGTTAACAATACCCCGGGTAAAAAGCTTTGAGGGTTGTAAGGGCTAGAGTGAGCGGGGTTGTCTCACTTAGCATTTTTGGCTGGATTTAGTCAGGGAACCCCAAGTCAAGTTTAACGGGGGATAGTTGGTTAAAATTGACTCGGGTTTGAGTCAAGGTTGACTAGGTTACATAATGATGGTTTTGGGGCACCTCGTATTGTGTGCCCATGGTTTTATGCCAATTGTATTGCATGAAATGGATCTTATAAAAGGCTAAGAGGAATTCATTGTAATGTAGGCTAGGGAGGTGAGCAGTGAATGCTCAATTGGCTGAGTTTGCTAGGGTTTTGGCCAAGGATAATGAAACTTCATTATGGTGGGTTTTCCCTAGAGTTGAGGTTTTTTCTGGTTAAATATTGTTTGTATTGTTTAAGTTTTTTGTTGCTAGTTGTTCCTTTTGTAAAACTCCCTAATTAATTTATATTCTCCAGTAAATTCTTAACAAATAGGCTAAGGAAACCACTATATGAACATCTCGTTCCCCAGTATGGTTGCCAAGTTGTTTGACAGAAAATTATCTTCTACAAATCAAAGTGAATCCCTTAGATCTATTTATTTTGATCTAGAAACAAAACAGTGGTGCTTTCCTTAGAGATATTAGAATATGGAGGAAGGACTTACCTTGTGTCCAACACAAGTTCTCCTCTTCTCACTACCGATGAACTTTAGCTCCAACTCCAAAAGTTATAAATGGAACATAAAAGACAATTATAAAAAGCACGATAACTACAAGATACACATAGAATAGACTAATATTTCTAATCAATGAGTCAAGAGGGCATTCAAATACATATGCATCAAATAGACACAAGTACAAGAAAACAAATTAGTTTGCATTAATGAAATGTAGGGGAAGTTTACAACCCTTTTGCAAATCTCAACCATGTAGATGTCGCCCACCTAACTTGTCCTTCCTTAGCCACAAAGAAATCCTTCAATCACAACTCAAGAATGTTAATGGATCCTTAGTAAGAAAGAAACAACATCAAGGCATAGCTAAGAGTCTCCAAAAGCCAACCTAGACTCCGTGGGAGGAAATGAATTTATAGGGTAAATAGGGTAGTTTAGGATTTACCAATCTAGGCCTTATATCCACATATGGAGGATAAGCACTTGGGATAAGAGATAAAGCGCCTAGAGTAGTAATTTGAGATCTCAATCAATAGTAAATGGTTAAAACCACCTTAGAAGATTCTAGAAAGAGAAGATTCATAATTATTTTCTATTTTTTCTGAGATTTTAGAACCATCGCACCTGGAGAGAAGGAAAACATGCATTGGTAAGTGTAGTTGCTTATTTATGCAACATGAAATCAACGTGGGTTGCTAGAAGACAGGGTGCGTTGGGGCGAAAACTAGGTTTTTGAATTTTTTAACCCAAATTTCTTGGATATTTTGGAGAGATAATGCTTAAGGCTTTGCAAAGGGATGATTGAAAAGTGTTAAGGACGCTGATTGATCCAATTTTTAAGCCATTTGAGTAGATGTGACAAAATCACCTGTAACAGTTATTTAATTTCATGTTATGTTACAATGTGTTTAATTTATTTTTTGTATGAGCTTAAATTATAATAAGGTTTTAGTATCTAAACTTCATGTATGAGGTTAAAGGTTTTAATTGCTTTTGTATACCACATGGTTCCTCTCTAATAATATTAATAATGATCAAATGGGGTAATGGAAAAGTTTAGGGGTGAAATTTCACCATTGGACTAATTTTCCATGTTTATTTTCAAAAAATATTCACCAATTTCTATTCATTTCTTTTATTTTTTCTTCGTGATTTTCCCAAATCATATAAAAGAAAATTACTTTATTTTAAAACTCACCAAAATTTCCTAGAAACTACATGAATTGCTTAGGAATTCAAATATTTTTACAAAAATATAATCAAACATTTAATAATTGAAAATTTAAACATTAATAAGATTCATATAGGTTTTTGTACTTAAGATAAGTATGAATCCATAACAATTTCATTGATGAGATATTTGGTATCTAGTGAATGTTTAACGTCAGTTTGAACTAGTTGGTTAATTAATGTTTATCAAGCAAACATTTTAAAGGTGGATGTGATTTCAAATGATGGGACATTGATTAAAGTAGACTTGTTGATTATAATTGCATAGGGAGGAAACATTTTAGGGTGTATATTTGGTTCCATGATGCATTAAATAACCAAGTCTTTAAGAAAGGGGGAGGTGGAGTGAACTTTATCTAGCCTACATTGCCAATTGTCAAATATATTTAATGAATGCAAAGGGGAATTCAAGGCCCATCCATCCTACCACCTTTCCTCCAAATGCACAATTAGGTGGCTGCCTTAAATCCCTCCATAAGGTTAGCGCTCTCATTCTCCTTTTCCATGTAAAATCCATGGTATGTACCATCCCTACACTCAACCAAATAATTTAGATGTGAACCATTGTTGAATAGAAACTACTTACATTGGTAGTGACCATCACTAAGATATCTTCACTAAACTCCTCTCCTATGGAAGTTATCCCACTTAGTTGTTTATTCATCATCTCATGATAAACTTTCTTAGATAAATGTCCTTTCACTCCACCTCATCTAGTACCAATGTACCATCCTCCTACAATCTATAGCATGAAATTATTTTTCCTCCTTTCCACTAGTATCAAGTATCAACATTACTTTAAGCATAGGGTTGAAGAGAAATTAGCAATGCAAAGGGGTCCAACACATTCTAATGAAGTAGAACTAAAGTTGTTTTCTCCATGGTAACCTAAGCCATGAAGATGTTGCTTGACCAATGTGAAAATCCTTTGCGCTCTATACTTGAACATCACGGTCCTTTGGTCAAACTTCAATAGGTTCAAATTTACATCCAACATTTAAAAAATGAGAGTTAGAGGTTTAATTCTCAATTAATAGCCCAAAGGTAAAAGAAAGATAATTGGAAACAATAGCCAATGTGTTGGAAGAACTGGTAGTGTGTTTATCTAAATTCATCAACTTTCCAATTAAATTTTTAGTCTCTACGCCCCCAACATTTACAACTTAAGATTTAAGTTCAACCATCCAAATGGAATATGTAGCTAATGCTCAAGAAAAAAATTAATGTTTATTATGTAATCAATGTTTTACCATTGTTTTTTCTTAGAATGGTTTAATGGACAATAAAAATAATAAAGCCTGGTTTCAAAAGAATTGGATAAAAGGTTTTAGTCCATATGATTAACTTCAAATGTCTCTCAAAGGGACTATCATTTCAATGGATTGTTGAAGGCTCTCCATTTTTGTATTATTAATAAAATGGGTTTAACGTCAACATTTTAACTTTATTCAAACAAGATGAACTATAGAGCAACAAGTCTTTTCCAGGGTAAGCACGAATGCTCTCTCAAGCCATTACTAAAATATAAATAGTATCTAGTGTTTCTAGCTTGGGACACTAGTCTGCAAATTGACTATTATCTTGCCATTGTTTTTTTCCTTTTACTTAGTAGGAGGAAATGTCAAAAGCTATGGGGAATTGAACCATTAGAGAGATTGAAGCAATTTGGATTGGTTGTTTTCATCAGTAAGCTATAAAGAGAGAAAGGGATGGAAGCATTTCTACACTAAATTAATATCTGCCACTTAGGGAATTAATTGTGTCTTTATTCATTTTGGCTCACTAGTTCCCCTTCCCATGGGAGAATAATGATCTATTGCTTCTCATTGACCATTTCTTCCTTGAATATCTACCTCAACTACTAATAATGAATTTCTAATGTCTCTGAAATGGATTATCCTTTCAATGGATTATTGAAGGCTCTCCAAATTCTGTATTATTGATAAAATGGGTTTAACTACAACACTTTGACTCTATTCAAACAAGACATGTTATATAACATCAAGTCCATACCCTAAAGGAAACGAGTAAGCACCAATGCTCTCAAATTCCATTGTTGAAAGACAATGGTCTCCATTGTCTTTAGATTTAAACACTAGTATGAAAATTGGCTATGATCTCCATTATTTTTTTCATTTTACTTAGTAGGAGGAAATATCAAAAGCTATGGGGAATTGAACCATTAGAGAGATTCAAGAAACATGGATTGATGGTTTTCATTACTAACTTATCAAGAGAGAAATTATTTGTCCCTAAGGAATAAAATCATTGCTACATTAAATTAATACATGCCACTTAGGGAATTAAGTATGCCTTTGTTCATTATGGCCCACCTTTGATAATGGATGTGGTATTGTGTCATAGGGATCAAATTCAAGGGTTGTTGTATACACTTAAGATCTCTTGGGAAAGTGATTTTAATAGTACTAATGACATTTTGGTAGGAGAAAATGAATGGTGGTTGGTTGGATTTATTAATCAAAATCAATGCCAAGAAACTATTACCCATGAGATTGGCTTCCTGTTAAAAAAACGATAATGAGTTATTAGCCTTTTGAATCAAGCATGAAATTATTGTAGCATTGTTACAAAAGTACATAAATGAATGGCTCAAATGTGCATTACATAAGATAATTGATGAATCCCAACAATAAAGAAGAAAGTACAGGAGTTAGGGTTCCTCAAATTTCCACACTAAAACTAAGGATCAACGAACAAAGAAACAACCTCTATCCAACATGGGAAGTGAAGAAATTCTCTTAAAAAATATTTCCTTCTTTCTTCTCAGTTAGTAATCATCCAAACTTGAATTACAAATACATTTGAGTGTTCAAGGTAAATTCGTAACTATATTTGATTTCTTTCTTCCATGTCTTCTCAGTCTCCTTATATGTCCATAGGATCCCCATTCTAGTCAACTAGGATGAATGTTTATTATTTTCTTGAATATTATGGACTTATATAGACATTTTATTTAATATTTTAAGGCTTCATAGGTAACTCCTAGGAGCTCATAGTTAGTGTAATATCTAAATTTGACTTTAAAGCATGATATTTCAACTGTCTATCTCCTTTAAACTTTTTATGAGCCAATTGGAATGATCACTTAAAGTTATTTTAAAAATGTGGTTCATTTCATTTAATTTAGTTGAATGATATGTCATACATTACTTTTACTATGTTGGAAACAATATGACATAAATGTGTGATTTCTCATTTTATTTTATGGACACCTATATTATAAATACCAATGCTAATATTCATTCAATTCCAATTCTAGTCTTATCTCAAGAATTTTATTATAAACTAAGCTTGGTGCTATCTCAAGCATTCTATTTTATTTCATATAAATCAAAGTACCACCTCTTGAAAATCAAAAAGAAGGAATATTACATTTTTATGTTATCTTTAAGTTTGAAAACAATATAAGAGATTAACAAGTCCCTAGTGAAACCAATTCATATTTTTACTCTAATGCCCTAGCACTTCGAAGATATTATATCCATCCACTTGTCATGCTCACAAACCCTCTCATAATGGTAATTCACTTAATACTTTGTAGGATATCGCCATGATCGCTTGCTTCATTGACCACTCGAAAAGTGTCGCTATCATTATTATCCCATGACTACAATCATCATCAAGTGACTTTCTTGAGTAATGTGCCACTAGGAAAAATAAATCTCATGTTCAATGTTGAGCATCATTGTTTAGATCCCCTCCGCAAGTGCACTAATCCTTAACTCATGTTCCATTATTATGGAATTATAGCACATGTACACCAAAACATCATCTTACTCTAATTTTGGGAATAAAAGGTTAATTGAGATTTGTTTTGAAACACTTATATTTTGAAAGGATCAATGAACAATCCTGGAACAACTTAAATTACAAAGAAATACTTTTGCAAACATGTTGACAGAAAAGATTCCTTGGGTTTAGTAAGTTATTTTAGATTTTATCAACCAATATAAGGTCATTTGTTTATATCCTAAATGCTTCATAACTTCTCAGTTGTATTACTCATTCTCTATCTTAATCAATTGTGTTTCATTCCATCTATAGGAAGGAAGGAACCATGATCAAACCAATATCCTAGAACTTGAAGCCCAATAATGGAGGAAAGTAAGAACCCTAACACAGGAATGATTTTGGATATGACTAACAAATGGAGACACTAACCCCCGATGTTGGTTTGCAATTTATTTTGAGCTCTTAAAAAATTTTGAGCACCTGAAGAGTAAAGAGACAATAAAATGTCATCAAATCAAAAGGAGAATTTGAAGAAGAGAATATTTTGGAGGATGAAATGGATTGAAAATCTTATTAGAATATCACAAAGTATATTCTTCATCTCCTAGTTACAAAGTTTGTCGTTCTCAAATACCAAGAAATGGTTATATGAATCCTTGACTATTTCATAACTGGAACACACCCCATAGCCAATCATGGTGGGATGGAATAGGAAACTATAGAAACCTTGAAATCGCCAAGATATACAAATTTGATCCATTGAAACAATATCTAAATCAATGGTTCCTAGACACCTATATGAAAAGGAATCCCTCGTTATAGAAATTTTTAGTAGATTTGTCAGGAGAATAGAAGCTCATCACCAAGAAAGATAGAGGAATCTACTCAAACCAAAATCTCACCAAAGCACTAGTTAGTTGGATCTATGAAGGAAAGGACATCTCCCACCTCAATTAGAATGGTTAACTCTAATTGACCACATCATAAAGGAGTGTGTAGTTTTCAACTATGTTGCAATTCCTTCAAAAAAAACCTCCATAATTACATTTGTTGATATGTCAAGGGAAAGCTCACGCATAGCAACAACTTATATATCTTGAACTATCTAGTCAAAATCATGTGATATAGGTTTTCAATTCCCATCTTGTGTTGGATATAGACCGTTGAACCTATAATATACATTTACTACAAATTTTTTTCGACTAATAAACACAAGGATCCATTTATTGATATATGCAATGGTTTTATGGCTTTGTTGTATTATTTATTTTTCAATAACTTACCTCTAAGCTATTAGAGGTAGCTCCATATGTGATTGGACATATTGGTGATTGGTTCATAGAAAATACCACACATGTATTTCCATTTATGGGATCACTAGTCCTCATGATTTTTCAAATTTCATCCTAGATAGGGTTTCCATTAGAGAAATAACATATCAAACTACCATAGTTGGTGTCAACACTTTCTTGGGGAAAAACAAAAATCAATCTTGGATTTCATACCTGATCAGGATCAAGGTCTACATGTTGTATGGAAACCCATTTTCCAAGTTGGAGTCTAATCATATTTAGGAATTAATTCTTTATGAAGAAAATTGTTAGAGATGTTATTTGAAAGAAATAGTTAAGGTTGATTATGAGGAAATCAAGTTCCATTGGCCCTACACTCATGAATAATCACTGGAAGAATAAATATGTAGAGGATACAATTCCCATAATGAAGTAAAGTATAACATCAACAATTATCGATGAGGATAGAGGAACCCACAAAAGCAAGTCTTAGAAGCCAATAAACAAAGAAAAGTCTATGAGGAGAAGGGGAAAATTATAGAGCATGTAAGATTGGAGCAATATTAGGACTAAGAAAAGGAAAAATAAGTAAGAGCTTATGGAAAAATAGAGAACAAGATGAGAGAAATCTAATATCACCACTTGAGCCAAAGCGATAAAGGAAGAGAAGAAAAGAAAATGAGAGGAAGAAAAGAGGAAGAAAGTTGAGGAAAAGAATAAGAAAGAACACGAAAATCACATCGCTAATAAAAGGGAGAGAAATATAAAGGAAGAACCAAATTGACAAGTGGATGAAGAAGAAAGGAATAAAAAGGAACAAGAGTAGGATTTCTAGAAAGAGGAAGAGAACATAAAGTAGGATTAATTTGAGAAGCTCCAAAAGCTAGAAGAAGATAGACTCCAAGGAGGGGGTAAACCTAGTAAGGAGCTTGATACCCTTGTCTCAACCATATTAATAATGATGATTTATAGAATACACATAACTACAAGCTTCAAAATGGAAGCATAGACGACATCAGGCGATAAATAATACCCCTTGAGGAGTATTTTTACTCTAAGAACAAAGCATCATCAAGAGATAAAATAATTGAAAGAAGATGGATGTTCCTCTAGACCTTGAAATGGGGAAAAAGTATCATTTTTTGACTTGTCATATCCAAACCCCAAACAAAGGGCCTCCAAGGGAGCTTGACTCAAGGGATAATACACTCAAGAAAATGATTGTTCATCTAAAGAGATAATTTCCAATTTAGACCAACAAACAAGTTGGTGGTCACATTAGAGGGATAAATAAAGTAGATGGAGATTTTACAAACCAAGAAAATTAAGCAATAAGTGTATTCCTTAATTAAGGAGCAAACAATGCAAACACAATAACATTAATGACTTTTATGAATTTGAACCTAACACCCTACATGGGTAAATGACATTATGAACAAGAGAGAAGGAAAAGTTTCATAATAGAAGGCTACAATAGGTACCAACCCAACACTAGTAGGAATTGTCTTAACTAAAAGAATGATTGAACTTGAAAGAGGTAAAATAAATAGGCTTGAGGGAATTTTGATATTTGGCCTAGAGGAGATTTCTTCAACCACATGGTAGATATGTGGCTCAACCATGAAGAGGCGATTTCTCTACAAAATAGAAAGACATCACACAAGAACAATCAATTAAGTTCCAAGAAATCCTATGGAACATTGAAGAATATTAATAAGGATTTGACAAGAACCCAAATTAAATCCCTAGGTGAAGACGAAAATATTTAATGAAATATAAATCCCTTATTAACTAATGGAAAGAAATTACTCTCTGTTTAGATATGAGATTAAATGCATTCACTAGAAAATGTGCAAGGTTATGGGGAAGCATTAAGTATCTCATCATTGAAACCAACATGGCCAACACAATTGTACTAGGCCCAACCCAATCCCAATAGGAATTCAAGAAAGATGATAATACATTTCAAGAGAAATCTAGTGCGATGCAACAACTAAAATTTTTGAGCCAAGTGCCCCTATTAGACTTCATTGTTTCTCCTTCGAAGAGATCCAACATTTGAAATTTTCTTGAATTTTTTTTTAAAAGAGCTTGAGGCTATTGACTAGGCAATTATAAAATGTGTGTTGGTAATGGAAAAAATGTTCCTAATTTGTACTAAACCAATCAAACAAATTTACAATAGGTGAGAAGTCCATGCCGCTAGCACTAGTCCTCTTCACTACCTCCAACCTCTTTCAGCCATAAGGCAACTACCTTTTAATGTCAAAAATTAATTTGGTTCCATAAGTTGGGATTAATATCCACCTAACAAAGGGGAGGATTCATTGTAATTCTACAATTGTGTGGCAACACCATAAGGGAAAGTGGTTGGGAAATTATATATCGAGGATTCACCTACAAAGAAATTTTGTAAGAACTATTTTTGCTAATTTCTCAATGCTCAAAAACCAATTGTGCTAAGAAAAGCATCTCAGTCTGTGAAAAAACATATAAATTATTTTTAAAATGGTTAAAATGATAAAAATTTATTGCAATAATAAAATAGGTATGTATTTTAAGATTATGATATATGTTAAGACAAAATTATATTAAAAATAGTAACAATATTAATTTTTTTCTATATTATATAATTGGAATCTATATAGTGGAATTTATACTTGTGTGTAGTTTTATTGATGATAAATTTGTGTAGCCTACAAAAACATAATGTGAAAAATAGAGATACTAAAAGGTATTCAAGAAAATGGAGGTTTTGTTTTATTTGCAACTCAAACTACCAAGTTTATCATTCCAAACATAAATTTAAAGCAAAGAAATCAGCAAATGCATATTTTTTATATGTTAATCTCACCTAAAAATATTTGAATGAAAGAAATATGCTTGTCTCTTGTAAAGTCCTTGCATGTTCTTAATAACAAGAATGCATTATTAGGAATGCACACACATTATTAGGAACATTTCACATGTTCCTAATAACGTGTATGCTTTTGTGACTAAATTTGTTGTATGTCCTTCACCTCAAAGCAAGGATATCAATGCCATTAGTGGGGTTTGAGTATTCAGTACGGGTAATAGGGTCCTAACATGGTAAGGAAAGAAAACTTGGAACTTAGGTCATAGAGGATGCTTCTAAGTGTAAAGGTCTTAGACTAACACCTCAAACCATCACATTTGAACTCCTAATGATTTCCTTGGTCTATGAATGAGGATATTAATACTATTAGGAAAATGTAAACATTAGATGTTGGTCTTAGGGCCTTAAACATTGTTTGTAGTTAAGTCATAAATAAAGCTTCAAAACATATAGGAAAATAACAATGACTTAAACCACCACATATGACATATCAAGGGTATCATTATCTTTCAAGCAGGGATATAGGAATTGTTAGAATGTTTTGAGGCCACTAAATATGAGCCTTGATGCCCTAGACATGGTCATGGGATGAAATATAGTGATCAAACCCTAATTTTTTTTAATATATGACTATGATAAACACCTTGAAATGCTACACAAATTGTCTCAAGGTGATATCTTCCTTCGACTAGGTATATGGGTGTCATTGGGGGATTTTTGGTATCATGTACAAGATTATTTGGGTCCTAGACATCTTAAAATGAGGAAACCTATGCCTTACACCATGAAGGAAGTTTCTAACCATCAAGGATTAAAACAACACCTTGATCCACTACAAGTTACCTCTTAAGCAAATCCCCCTATCAGTGGGGATATTAATGATATTATGAAAATTTTAGAACTATATATGGGTCTCAAGGTCGCAAATATCTTTAAGGAGAGAATCCCAAGTGTTAGGCCATAAATCGAGATAATAGAAATTAAGGTCCAAGAAAAACACATGACCTCCAGAGGGGATATTTATGGTAGGATGAAACCAATGCTTTTTCCTTTAAGGAATATTTCATGCACTCAATACCAGGAAAAAAACCTTGCACCCACACATATGACCTCCCAAGGCTATTTTTGACCTATTAATAAGATTTAGTCCATCATGGAGTGACCCACTCCCATATTTTTTGTAGAAGTGAGATATTTCATGGGATTCGCTAGATATTATTGATTCTTTCGATATTTATCAAAGATTAGGCACCAATCATAGCCCTATAGAGTAAAGGAGTGAAATTCCAATGGACATCAAAGTGTGTAGCTAGCCTTAAGTGGCTTAATAAATTGTTCAGGTGCTCACCTATCTTGCAAATAGCAAACCCAAAAAATGACTTCTTGGTTTGCATAGATGCATGTAAGGAAGGAATAGGTCGAGTCATAATGCAACAAAGACATATGATTTGTTACGAGTCGAGAAAATTAAATGAGCATGGGAAGAAATATGTCACTCATGACTTGGAACTTGAAATATTAATGTGCGCATTAAAAATGTGGAGGCACTACTTGCTTGGGAGTAAGTTTGTGTTGATGTCAAACCATGGACGATTGAGATACTTGTTTGACCTACCCAAGTTAAATGTTAGACAAGCTCAATGGTTGGATTTGATCAGTGATTTCGAATTTGAGATAAATCATATTAAAGGCAAGGAAAACAAAGATATAGATCTGCTTAGAAAAATCTTGCAAGTGGCACACTTGGTAGCCATGAGCATTTGCACATTTAATACAAAAAAATATGAGGTGGGCATTGATACAAGACAAGTAATTTCAACATGTGAAATATTGCTTGCAAAAAGAGCCAGAAGGGTCATTGAGTAAGCAATATATGCTTACAAATGATGGAATGTTGAAATTCAAGGAAATGTGTTATATACCTTGTATGGAGGACTTGAAGAAACATATCTTCGCGAGTTTCACAAAACACCCTATTCAGGGCATTTCGGTTATCAAAAAATGATGACATCCATCAAGAAAACATATTATTAGTCGCATGTGAAGAAGGCGCTAACTAAATACATTGTTAGTTTCCTAGAATTCATGCAAGTCAAAGTGGAATTTAGACACCCAGTGAGATTGCTACAACCAATCCCCATTCCTAAGTGGAAGCAAGAATTCATATTTATGGAATTCATCACAAGATTTCCTACAATATAAGAAACATGATGTCATCATGGTGGTAGTGGATAAGTTGAGCAAGGAAGCTCACTTTATAGCTATCAGATCCACTCACAAATCCATTGACATAGCCCAAATTTTAATGAAGGGGGTATTCAAATTCCATGGCATACCCAAAAAGATCATTTCATATCATGATGCCAAGTTTACTTCCAATTTTTGGAAGACATTGTTTACTAGCTATGGAACCTAGCTAGATTTTAGTACAATGTGTCATCCTCTAACTGATGGACAAACCAAGAGAGTGAACATAATTTTAGAGGACATGTGAGGATGCATGTTATGTGTCAACCAAAGAAGTGGGAAGAATTTTGTCCACTAGTTGAATTTTCCTACAACAACAAATACCAAAAGTCATTTTAAATGATCCATTTTGAGGCTTTATATGACAGAAAATGTAACACTCATATTAGCTTGGATAAACTAGTGAACAAGGTGGTTCTTGGATTTGCTACGATGAATAAAAATGAGCAAGAAGTGCTCCATATGAAGAAGAAATTGAAGGCAGTCCAACTTAGGAAAAAGAATTATCCAAAACAACAAAAAAATACACAAGGATTTAAAGTGGGAGAGCATGTGTATCATCCACATCAGACCAAGGAAGAGTTCACTCAAGTGGGGTCTTGTGCTAAATTGGCACCCATATTTTGTGGACCCTTTTAGATTTTGTAAAGAATGGGGCCATAGGCTTATAGATTTGACTTACCACCCATAGTGAAATCTTATGCTTTTAGCATTTATTTACTTAAGAAGTATGTACATGACACTAATCATGTTGTTGATTGGTTTGTGATGAAGGTAAAACCCGAGGAGGAGTTCCAACTAGAAGCATTCTGCATCCTAGACCAGAGGTAGATCGTGTTATGGAATAGAGTAATAGAGTAGGTCAAGGTGCAACGGAAGCACTTTGGACCAAATAAATCCACTTGGGAAATGGAAGATCAAATGAGGGTATCTTAACCATTTTTGTTTACTGTGTAAATAAATGTAAGAGTTGTAAATATAAATCTTAGCGGTTATTTTTTGCTATATATATAGAACACTGAGGATGGTGTTCCTTAAAGGGGGTGGGGTTTGAAACAACATTTTTTTATAACACCCTGTGTATGTAAACACACTTGTGTGAATTATAGATATATATGTGGAAATAATTTGATGACTAGCTAAAGGGAGGAACATATAGATCCAAACATCTAAGAGGGAAAGCCTATGGTAGGTTGTTGTGTGCCCCTTGAGGGCTTGTTGCATGTTGGTTAACTTTCCTATGGCTTGTCATGGTTAGGCCCATACCAGCCTCCCTCAATTGTCATAACTATTTCTTGTCCATGGATTGGCCTACGTTGACAAACAATGAAACCATGGAGTGGGTAACCTGGATGAAGGACGACACTATACCACCCCTTTCTTCATGGAATGTGGTAGAGAGAGAGGCAATGCTACAAACCAAAAATGCCAAAGGTGCAAAGGAAGAGGGGTTCTTATGGAAGTTGTGTGGGATGAGAGTGGTTGAAGTGTGTGGAGGAGGCACATAATGATTAGCACAGAAGCTTAATGCGATGAGAGCACAAAGAGTGTCAAAAATCATGGAACAAGGTGGTTATGGGTCAAGACACTAGAGAGAAACTATGTGTCAAGTTGGTGGTAGGAAGGTAGCAGGTGAAAATCTAGGTGCGACTAAACCTTTTTCTTTGTGAATTAGGAAATTATTCCCTTTGACCATGTGAAGGCCATTGAACCATGTGTTTAATTCTATAGAATAAGTGGGAACTCAATAGAGGAATTTGATCACCATGGTGCTTTCCATGAGGCTGAAAACCACTTGGTGCTTGTTTCCTTGTCGATAAACCACCAAGACAAGGTAATCTGAGTCATTGTAGTACTTGTTGTGAGGTTAATAAACCGCCTTCACAATGAACTATGGACCCCTATGGTCCTTGTCATGAATAGGTGGTTGATAAACCAAAAATAGAAGTTGATTTCACCTCCTAGAACTTAGATGTAACCCACTTGATCTTGAGTGAATCCATGTATTTTAACTTAGAGAGAAAGTGAGTCACTATAGTGCTTACTACTAGAGAGCAATTGATAAACCACCTAGACAGTGGAATCCTTCTCTTGGTTGTGTGATTAAGCCTTTGGTGTGAAATTCCTTGAATACACATCCCCTTAGACTTTGGTTCTAGCTCGGGGGCGGCCATCTACAAGAAAGACTTCAATGTGACTGGCTTACAGTTGGGTGGAGAGTTGAAGTGCCTCCTTGAGTTGGAAGCCATCTTTTTTTTGTAAGCTTGGTAGGACTCTATCTTCATCATGTCCAATATATCATCTCGATAGGGTGGGGAATAGAACTAGTGACTTCACATCAAGGAATGACTTAATAGAGCACCTGATTATCGTCTATCCAAGACCCCATGGATAGTAAATTAACTGTGAATTTTATATTATGGACTATGATGAATTCTTGCCATGTGTGAATGATGCAATATCTTGTGTTTTTAAATATAATTTTTTCTGAGATGTGAAGCTCAGTATTATGTTCATGATAGGAACGATATCCTGTGAAATCATTGTTTCAATGTCTATTTGAAACAACATGATCTATTACTATGTTCATGATGAATGTGTAGTTATGTGTTTAGGGTTACATAAATATACTTCGGTAACATGTAAATGAATAGATAGTCAAAATACTCCTAAAATGGTTACTTATTTAAATTGAGAGGATGAGATCACAAGGTTTGGGCCTTAACTCCTAAGAGTAGGCTTGCTTTAAAACTACAAGTTGTTGAGCATGGGCAAGGTAGTTTCCCTCCCTTTTACCAACCTTAACATGGGAATTCCATTTCCCATGACATATGGTATGCCAGTAGCACTGGTAGGTGGTAGAGTTTGAACTCATGTGAATTCCGGTGGGCTGACACTGAGGGGGTGATGGTGAAACCATGCCCCAATGGAATCATGTTGTATGTGCATATATTGGCCATTATCCACAATGGTTAAGCTGGAGAAAAGGGTGGGGTCAATACGCTTGGCCAATATTGTTTAACTGTGAGTGGGAAGATTAAGGGTGGGGCCGAGTGGAATTTGAACTATCATAACTCTCTCACTGCTCACTAACACTCACAATGATCAATAAATAATGTAACACATGTGAGAACATAGACAGAGGTTGGACAACTTGGTTAGACTTCCTAGTGTGCAACCTTGTGAGTCGCCACCATTCACTACCCACTATCACCTTCTACTTGTTGATGTCAAACACCATGGGTGGTGATAACCATAGTGACATGACATGAGTCTGATGGCATGACCCATCAAGTTGACCCATCAGAATTATGAGTAGACCACATGGTAGCCACGTGGTCAATATGTTGATATGTCATCTTCTGATAGGCTGAACCTTATTAGAGTGTAATTTTTGATCCAAGAATTGGATCAAGGTAAATTTAGTATCCCAGGAAAGCTCTTGACAAATTGAGTGCAATGGTGATGTTAGAAGTTAATTTTGCATATTTACAAAAATGAGGAGTTTTGCTAACCCCGTATTCATAACAAACCTTGGGGATCAAGGTAAACTACAAGTAACAACTCCTGTAACCTAAGTGAGTACAAGGGGGTAAGAGTGAATCTTACAAAGAACATCCTACTAGATATTTTGGGTTGTTTTTGTTCCACCTTTCAGTCACTTCAAAGGTTTAAAATTTATATGTAATATGACCAAACATACACTACTACTTTGGAGCATGCATGTCTTATAAAGCACATGCACACTTCTTCTCAAGAACACACACATTACAAATGCATGCATCATCCTACTTAGGAACATTAGTGTGCTCATAAAAAATACAAGTTGTAAATGTGTGGTGGTTCAATGACCACCAAGGTTGTAGGACCATAAACACATGCACGTTTATTAGAATGTGCAAATGTTCCTTCGCACCTCATTGCCACTTTTTCAACCCTCGACTTCATTCAAGCTCCCATAAATGTTACTAAATGCTTGCAATGAATATAAGTAGGTGATGACTATTCTATCTTTATTTTCAATCAAAATAAATCTTGTCCCATGTTGTGGTAGTCATCTCTTGGCTAAGAGGCAACAAGGGTTGTGTATTTATTTTACTAAAGTTTCCCAAAGCTTGTGCTTGGTACCATCCACATTTCACAAGTAGAGATGCAAAAGAGTATGAGGAAGAGAATGAACATGTTATTAGAGACACTTAAAACTTGGCATAGGTTTGCTTTCGTCGAATAAATGAGGCACCATTGAAATCTTATAGGTAATTTTTTTAATCATAAATAGCACTAAGGACCAAATCCCTTAACTTTAGCCAAAAGACAAAATTCAAACTTAAAAATATTGCTAAAGTGATTTTGGTTAAAAACATGAGCTTAGTAAGTAATTGAATCTAGTGAACCATTAGATTAGGAGAAAGATAGTCAAGACGGTAGTAAAAAACTAACAATAAAATATATCTAAAAACTTCCTCAAATATAATCCTACATGTAGTTATCAATGACTTATTTGAATGTCAATTCTTGGTACATGTTTTAAAGCAAGTCACTCTAAATAAACTTTCTAACATTTTTTTTGATTGCTAAGTTGTGCGAGTCCTGAGATCACTACACTCTTAACCTTTAGATTGAGAAACTGTGGCGGAGGGGATTTACACTATCAAAATTACCCAAAAATCACACTTGACCTAAACTACACTAAACCTTAACATGATTGGATCTTTTTCCATGGAGTTTCGAACCGAGAACCTTCACATCACAAAATGCCTTAACATTACACTCTATTACCATCTATTTTATGCACCACAAACATAAACTTTCTAACCTTTTAAATTCAATATATGAAATCCTCAAATTAATTAACTCAAAAACTTATAGGAAGAGAATGAAATGATTACTAATTTAATACTTTTTGAGGAAAATGAGATGATTACTAATTTAATTAAATCCTTGAGTATAATTGTTTTACTTGGTTGACACACCGGCTTTATGTGTTAACTTTGTCTTTTTAATTAAAAAAGGTTTGTAAGGTTGTAACTCATTTCTTACAACATATGTATTAAATGACACGAGCCCCTTGAAGCATGAGTTGGGAACTTACACTATTGTGTCGGCCCCCTTTACATGATATTAACAATCACAAGAATGTGTTAATTGATCTGGGCACACTCAGAACATGTTAGGGAGTATTGTTGCAAATTATGACAATGTTGCATGTTTAATATTTGCAACCCCTTGAAATTGATTGTATTTACATATTTTGTAAGATTGTACTCTTCATATTTGTATTTATATGAGAAGTGATAAATTGGTTAATAAAATATTTTATTTTCGTGATATCAAATTGGTTAATTAAAAGTTTTAGTTTTATGATAATAAATTGATTGATTAAATTTATAAACAATAAAAGCAATTAAAAATAAAAATATTTTTTAAATATAATAAGTTGATTAGTAGGTTTATTTTAGAATAAGATTTTTAAATATTTTAGTGTATTATTTTATAATTAATAAATAGATAATAGAAATTTAACTTTTATACAATACTTTCAGTGGTAATTAAAATAAATTGTTAATATTTATTTTAAAGATGGTTTTGTATATATATGGACGAAGTTTAATTTATATTTTTGGTTAATTTTAACAAATTTTTATCAAAAAAATTTAAAAACTTGAGTTTAAGTTATTTAATGTGTAGAATTGGAGTGTGTCAAGGGTTTTTATAGGGTGTTGAATTCCATTAATGCATTCAAAAAAAAAAAATTAAACAACAAAATATCACAATTCTTATTTGAAAGAAAGAAAAAAAAAAAAAAATTATATATATATATATATATATTATATAATATATATATATACGAGAATGTGTTTATAAGCCATGATTGTAAACAAAACCTATTTATAAATTAAGAATCTTCTTAATAAATAATCTTTTTTATATATATATATATATATTATATATATATATATATATATATATTATATATATATATATATATATATATCACATAATTTTTTTTATGGAACAAGAAACTGTTGAAACTCGAGCCGATAATCTTGTTTATATATATTACTCACATATTTTTTTATGGAACAGGAAACCGCTGGAACCCGAGCCGCATACATTGACGAGACGACAATGGTTTCCACTTTCGCAGCTGTTACAGTGCTTGGCCAAAATGACTTGACACCAACCTGCAAGCCGAGTCGCCGCCCATTTCTTTCTCCCTCGGCTCGCCTAGACATTGGATCCAGATTGCAGTATGTCTCTCCTCCCTGTCGGCTCAGATCTATTGCCTCCTCGACCCTGCAGGAGATCAAGTCCAGGCTTGGATCGGAAGTTGTTTTTACCCTTCATGCCCCTGAGAAAGATCAAGCCTATGTCGATGCAGCGTAGGTTGGCAATGCTAAAAACAGTAGGGGCTGCCAAGAAGATAAAATATGGGTAGGGCGCTCTGGAGCCTGGCAACCCCCAAGATTAACGCTGACTCTCACAGCCCATGTACCAGATCTGACAAAAGAGGACCTCAAAAACTCAACAGATCTGAGGGGCAAGCAGATTGAAGGCGCCATTGAAGGCTGGTACAGGACGAAGCACGTGGAACAACAACGGGACAAACAAATCTGATAAAATCAGGCATTAAGGTGGCAGATCCTACTAGAACGCAGATGGATATACACAAAACAGAAGAGGACCTGACAAAGATTTTCATAAAAACCCTGGAAGGCAAGTCAGTTTGCTGGAGGATTTGGGATGAGAGGAAAATCCAAGAGCTAAAGAATAGAATCCAAAAATAGATGGGTATTCCTACACATCTGCAAAATCTGATCTACTCTTGGAACAGCATATAGAACAACCTTACACTTAAGGACTACGGTATCAACACGGATGCAACCATAGCAACCACTCTACCATTGAAAAGGGAAGCCCTCAAGCCAACTCTAGAAGCATAGGCTCCTTCAAGGAAGCAGTCAAAGGCAAGGAACAAGTCAAAACTACAACATCAATAGAGCTTCCAGGACCCTACATAGTAGAACAAAAATCTGATAATCTAACGCTCAACATTGCCATGCCTGAGCTAAAAAACTTGTACACAGATCTTTATTCCACCTCTATCATATGTAGATTTAACGGGTTTTGGCCAAAATCCAACGCTTTACACTAATGGATTTATGAGGCCTGGTCACCAAAATGTGAGATCCACTTATGTCCAAAAGGTTTTTTCATAGTCAAATTCAAAACAGAACAAGAAAGAGAATACATCAATAAAGGGCCATGGTTCCGGGGCAATGCTCGACCATTTATGTCCCCGTGGTTTCCGAAGTTTGATGCTAATACAATGGTGGTATCAAAGATGTCAGTCTGGGTCAGGTTGCACAACCTCCCGCTACACTTTGGCATCTTAAAGCATTAATAGCTATAGGGAATGCATAGGGGAAATACCTCAAGACTGATGAGGACAAAATCTCAAGGGGGATATTAACATTCCCCAGGATATGTGTCGAGGTAGATCTAAGTGAGGGGCTACCAGATAGCATCATTTTGAATTTTAATGACACAGAGTGGATACAACCACTAGATTATGAAAATACAACTTTCTGATGCCATGGGTGTCTACAAAAAGGACACCTCCATAGAGCTTGTCCTAAAGCAAAGCAAACCCCCAAGGGAAACAAGAAGCAACAGAAACAGCCAAAAGGATGGTAATGTACAGCGCCCCTGGAGGAAGAAATTGAAAATGCAGAAACAGCAGTACACCAAGCATAAACTAAGGAACAAAAGAATCAAAAGAGCCCACCAAAGGAGGAAGAAGAATACAGCAAATAACTACAGCGAAACACACTTCAACCAATAGAAAAGGAAATAATAGGCACCAAGTGAACTCATGAATCAGAGGGATCCGAATCTGACAAGGACACGCTCACTAAAAACCAGCTTTCCATCGTAACGGCCACCCCAAACACTGGAGGTTGGCGTAAAGTGGAAAAGAAGAAGGCAAAAAACTCACATATTTTTTTTAATTATTATTATTGTTAACAATTAAACTAAAGTTATAAATTTGTTAACTTTTATGAATTTTTTATTTTTATTTTTGGAAAATATGAAAGTGCTTTAATAATTTTTGTGATGTGCTTTCAAACCCAATATGAAAAATATGTTGCAAGTAAACATTTTGACTTAGTCTATCATTATTTGAGAAATATAATGTTTTAATTTTGTAAATATTTTTCTTTTCTCGGAAATAACTAAATTCTATTAACTGTAATTCAAAATATTTTTACATGGAGTTGAGGCTACAGGGGTCAAAGCCTGAGATCCATCAACGTTGCAGCACTACCCCATTACAATAAGAAACTGGGGAAAACAGTAACATAGAGCCAAAAAACGGACATTAGATCCAGACATAGGCTCATAGAAAGAGAGAGAAACAGATAAGCAGAGTTTGTGTGCAGACATCCAATAGGAGGCCGGAAACTTCCTCAGAGGGAAGCCAAAACCTGAGAATGACGAAGCCGAGCCGGACCGAGAGAAAAAAGCCTGGAGGTAACCATATGAGCAAAAAACTAAGGATCAAAAGGAGGAATGTCGTCACATATGTCAATCAGCTTCTACGTCCTCCCCATGAGTCTCCTCAACATCCCGACACGCACTGCCACTTCTGATCCAGGTGG
>APFE030418503.1:3636-52746 GCA_000404065.3 Pinus taeda
GGTAATACCGAGGAGAGAATGAACCATCGGATCACTACATATCGTGACCGTCGGATTGTAAGTTACAAAATGTACAGCAATAAAGAAACACACTTTACCTAACTCTATACCTAACTCTATACTAGACCAAGTTGAACTTAACTATTTCCTATTTGACGGAATATCCTAACAAATCCCACCTTCTTCCATCGTCATTTTCTCCTTCTAATTTTGTTCGTAGGACTAGTTGATAACCCTTATCCATTTATTTCGTTGATAGTCAATTCGGTCAGCAATCATTAGTCCAGAAGGCAACTCTAGAATAAACAGTCAATCACTTGCTTGACCATGAGAACACCCTACACTCCATGATATATTAGAGAACTAACACAGACTTGAGATGGCCCAATCTTGCTGCACCTGCAATATAGAAAAGAATATCACCATTCATAGAAGAACGTGGAACTGAGTGCTAGTAACTTGTCTTGATCCAGTCGACTAGTGAAGCTTCCAGTCCTAAGTGGAAGACTCTAGGATCAACTCGACTTTACCCAAAAGTTTGAATCTCTCACAAAACCCTACTGTGTAGTTCAGGTTATAATCAGTTGATGATTCTGGCTTCGGCTCGAGAAATTCCCAATAGTAAGGGTAACACAACAATACATAGAAATGGATGGAAGCTTTCTCTATCCATTAAAGGAAGAGGGGAAAGTAGATATTCACTATCGATTAGTAAAAGCGATGTTATAACAGAGTAGTTCCGATTGCAGAAAGAGTTACACCCTTCTGTAGCTACAGTGGAAAATGTATATGAGGGAGGGAAGGAACTCAAGTGTCGGGGGAGCTTCTTGGTTACCCTGTAACAACATCCTTCCCTATTCATTGTTGAATAACCATTAATGACTTGTAGTCATGTGTTGTTACTAAAATTTACAGTGCATGCTCAGCCTATGAGTTTCACTTTAATTTAAAAATTCTGCGTATATTTTCCTTGATATATTTTAATATAAAATGGTCAAGCTTCTTGATGTCACACCACACACACAACACAACACACACACACAACATATATATATAATATATAATATATATATATAATATATATATATATATACATATACAAGATTACAACCACCTATCCTTAGGATGACATACAACCCCGTTTTTTTTTAATTATTAGCTTCGTATGAGGAACATTTCAAGCAAATTTATATGGTCATATTATTTTATATGGTGTGGATACAATTGTCTCCACTTCCTCAACTATTTCAATCCATACTTAAACAAACCTCATTTCAATAATTTATTATGAATAAGTATGCCACAATTTAAACAATTAAGTTCTCATCTTATAAAGGTCACAACATTATATAAATTAAATTTGACACCTCAATAACCATGTTAATATTCATTCTCAAGAATCCTAATTTTCCTTTAATGCCAAGGACCATATTCTAAGTTTAAACTACACCTTTATGGATTATAGAATTTTCATAATTGAAATTTTGTTAATGAGAGCCCTATGAAGGAGGATTGGTCCATAGGCCTTAGTGTTTGAGCCCAATCTCTGATACCATTTGTAACGAACCTCCATGGCCTATCTGGAAAATAAGCCCAAATCCCTAAAAAATTTAATATTTCCTTAGTCATAGTTAAGGTTCCATGTTCCTTTCCCCTAGTTGGACTACTATATTGCTTTCAAGAAAGCTCATCTTCATCGAACTATTTCTATAACACAACTACAGTTGGAAGTGAAAAAGGAGCTATAACATGCAACCATCAAACCTCTAGTGAAGTGCATGGTAATGAAATCCTCATCTATTGGATTATATAGAACTTACCTCCTAACGGTTCTGCATACATATATATCTCATGCCTAATTACCATATGCATGCATAAACTATATAAAATGTATTAAATCAGTTAACCACATGCATAGTAATATTCAATCAGTTACATAATAAGATAACTTCTAAGCAATAGAAAGAATGCAATCTAGCCTCATTGAGTATCTGTGCAATAAATAGTCTAACCATCATACACTATTAAATTACTTACATTAAACCATAGTTGTTGGGCCTCCAAAATGTCTTCAAAATGACATCCACTTTCACCTTCATCGTCATCATTTCACTCACATGTCACAACTCCATAACCATATAACCTTTCATTAGGCACCATTTTCATAAATATATGGGTTAGGATCCTTATTTACCAAAGTTATTTATTTTATGTGTTTAAAGTGAATTTATGATTAAAAATTAGGAAATTAACATGGTTTCATGTATCTATCTATGTGGCTTGAGTTTCATGACATGTGTAGGTCATTTGGAAGCTTCCAAGGAACCCCTATGTGGCCTCCAATGCTCAAATTCGAATTCCCTTCAAAGGAGATTTGGACAAAGGTCAACGAAGGATATGTGTCCTATTTTGATTGTAACTCTATGAGGTGTCTCATCATTTCTTATTTGGATTAGAACTCTATGAGACACTTAGGGGATATGTGTCTCATTATGAGCTATTTGACTATAACTATATGAGATTTTAGTGGAACTTCATTAAATAGGGTAGATTCTTATGTTTTTCTATAAATAGGAGAGCCTTCTCCTTTGAAAAGCATGTGTAAAATTGGATAAATGCTCATGTTTTTAATAGACAATTTGGAACTTATACTTGGAGATTTGAATATTTAGTTTTTCTTGCATATGGAGCTTCTTCACTTTCCATCCTTATACACCATTGGCATGGCCATCTAATGATTGTGAGATTAAATTTCTTTTATAGATTAAAGTTCATTTGCTTTCTTAGTATTAGTTTTAGAATGATTATGTAATCTTTGCTTTTCTAAAAACATTTCAATAGGGAAGATTTATGTATTTTCTAATTGGATTAAGTTTGAGGCAAGGGTTCATGGTTATTTGGTTTCCTTTCATGTTCTGTTAGTCACTTTCTTAGATCAAACTATCAATTCATTGTATAATTGAATAAAGGATCAGGCCAAGAAGGTGACTACAAATTGGGTGATTGAATGATCAACCTATGCAATCATTGAGCTTTAATTTTTCATGCTTTTATATTTGTTTTTAAGATCCTCATTTAATTGCATTAAGTAATATTCCTAAAGGTCATTTTAAGAAATTTATTAATCATATTTCAAGATTGAATGGTTGAATATTTGATACACGAAATTACTGAGATATTTTCTTCCCACTTTACTTGCTTTTCTACGACATTAGAAGTTAGAGTATAAATAGTTTCTTACACATCATCTCAAGAAGGTAACACTTCATAATTGAATGCAGGAGTAACTAAGCATACATTAGTTGTTTTTATTTCATAGCTTAGTTGAATTTCATTTTCATTATTTGATTTCATAGATTAGAAGAACTACTTTTCATTATTTTGTAGTTATATTGATCTAAACTGAAAGAGAATTTCTAGCACATACAGTGCACGCATGCTTCACAAGTTTATGAAACCCCCGGGTTGAAAAATTAAATCATGGGAAATCACTTTGCTGCAACAATAGTTATCCACAAGCATCTAACACTATTTTCCATATTAACTAGAGGGTTTATATAACAATAAAGGTTCCTTCACTATCGTAATTAAGATTGCTATTAGATTCATTTGATATCCTACTCATTCACAGACATAGGAATGTAATCCATCACATTAATACAGATAGCATAATACTAACACATAAACCAAGACGAGGCAACATATCCAATACTAAGTAAATTAATCACATGAAGGGTAAGAGATTGACATACAAACATTCAACGCATGTGAATCCATATAAAACCATCACATGGAGGGAGGAGCACCACCACCCAACCATGAATCACCTCTGATTCCCATCGAGCTAAAGTGCTTGCCAAGTGTCAACTGTCCTCAATTGATCGATACACTGGGTATTTAATGCCCTCTTGCATGATTTAGTTTCCATTAGCGGCATCCCGCTTTTATGGATTTTTCCATTTTCCTAGGTCTTTTTTGGAAAATGTTGTCTTTATCTCCCATGAGGCTTTTCCTCATAAAATATTTCCTTTATCTTCGGCAAAGCTTTTATGTTCGATGGATATTTATCTCCCATCCATCGGATGGATCTTCAATCCATCCAAGCTTATCTAGAATAACATCTAGAAGCTTTATCATGAAAGATTCATCGCTAACCCATTCCTCAATGGGATTTGGAAAGAATTTCCTCTCTCTTGGTGCTCCACCCTCCAAGTGATTTATTTTATTAATTTATTTAATAACACATTTTCTTTTCATATTACATATCACCTAGCTTTTTCTCAGCTTAGGTTTAGAATAGTTTAACCCACAAAGGAGGGTATCATACCTAGCTTTCTTCAACTTAGGTTTACAATCATTTAACACACAAGGGAGGATATCACACCTAGTTGTAACTCAGCTTAGGTTTAAAATAATTTAGCACACAAGGGAGGGGCGTTACAAGCACTTAGTCCATCTATATTCCATTCTTTGTAGAAGGGAGACTGAAAATTATGTGTCTCAGGAAGTTTTCCTTTTCCACTGAGATCAGGAGCTCGATATTTGGTGTATTAACTAGAAAATGGTTCATATATGGGAAAAACATTGTGACTTGAGGAGTTCATTTTTTCTTCTCTGCATATGTTTTCTAGGAATGAAGAAATAGAATTTTTAGGAGACTCAGCTTGATCTTCAGGAATTTCTTTGGGGAAGAGAAGATGCAATTTCTCTATATGTTTCTTTGCATGCTGGATGGGCACATGATCGCTAAACAACATGGAAGTGGGGATGATTTATATTTTGGAGTTATAGTGAGATTGTCAAAATGCTCAAAAAGTTCTCCTGTTAGATCTTGAGTGGATTTGAGTCCCGAATCAATTCTTTTGTCAATCTCCTTTATATATGCTTAAGATTATTTCACAAATACTTTCAAAGTTGCTACTAAAAAATTCATATCATTCAAGTTCTTATTTACATTATTTACAACAACTTGTATAGTATCAAATAATTCCTTTTTCTCAGTGGTTTTTGCCACGTTCATTTCAATCCCTTTAATTGTAGAGTTTGTCCAGTTGATTTATTCACTAGCTTTATGTATCCTTCTATCTATCCCTAGGGCTGAGTCATTTTTTGACACTAAAGGAATGGCTTTAGCAGTGTTTGTTACTTCTCTTAAAAAAATTCCCTTGAATGGAGGGAAAGTATTGTTGGTTTCTAGCTTGCTTCCATCACAGGCTATCCATGAATGTTTCTATGTATATGATGATTTTGCATCTGCCATTTGTACTCTTGTTTGGTCTCCTAATTTTTTCCAGGTATAATAGGAGATCCATGAGTTGGTGTTGTCCATAAATTTTTTCCATTGTAGGGAAAGTGTATTTTTCTGTTGAGCAGTTGTATTAAGACAAAATACGTGGGCCTCGGGGTGAGCATACATATCCCAATTTAGCATATTTTGCATCCATTTGGAATGAATTCTATTCTTTGGGCATCAATCAATAACAGATTAAATTTTATGAATCTCTAGTTTTGATGGCTTTTTGTGGTCTGAAAGAACAAAGTTTTGGAATATCTTTGAAGGAATTATACTATCAAGTTGCTCAATATGTCCTAAACCATATCACTAAGTTCCAAGAGGATGCATCTTACTAAACATATTAGTAAAATGTGGCTCTTAATTTTCAAGAGACAGTAACTCATGTACCATCATGATAATATCATGATGAAATGGTGTATTTGTACATTTAGGATTTGAGTAGGAATTTCCAGAAGTGGTAGGAGGAGCTTCACGAGTCCTAGGATTATGGCATTTGTAGAGAACAATCTTTGCAAGAGATTGTAAGAAAACTATTGTTTTGCAATCAAGACATTTTACTTAGAGAGTGGAAAAATGTAATAATGGAGAAAATTCAAATAAATCAACATGTGAGCAACTTATAGAAGGAGTACTTAAAAATGTCAAAGTAGATGGCTGACATGAAATATGATCTGATTTTATATGGTATTTTGTGGCTTTACAGGCTTCTTTTCTTCTTTTGCAATCTAAAGTAGGTATTATAGAGAAGGACAAAGTAGCTTTAGCTAGTCCTTCTTATATCTAAGTAGTCTTGATACTTTGAAATTTGGGCAATTGAGGTAGATCTATTACCTTGTTTTTAGGAAACTTGATATCTTCCCATTTAATGGTCTGATGCTGAATTTTTTGATTATGAGCATAATGATTACAAGGGTGCTATATTTTGACTCTTGACTGGGTGTATGCAGAATGGTTGGATATAATGTGTTGGTGTGCCTAAAACACCCTTTGGTATTAATTGCAATGTTTGTCCTTTTTCTTTTCATATCAAAACCACTAGTTTTGGTTTTCAATTGGAGGATGTCCTTAATGTGTTCATCATACACATATATTAAGAAATTTGGGTGGCAATCAAACCATAAAGGACCATTTGATAAAGGAGCCATGATACCACCAATTAATGAATAAGTATATATGTTATGCATGACATCTCTGATAGTAGGCAACACATATGTATTAAGCTCTCTATTGGTTAAATAATCTATGCCCGCCCTAATACAGCCAAGATGTAGGTAAGAAGTATTGTGTCTTTGAACTTCTTCCTAAAGATTTTTAGAATCTGAAAGGGAAAGGGTTTGAATGCATTCAAAATTTTCTTGGATCTGAGAGACACATTCTTTGACAGTGACTCTTGTTATAGATTTCAAATCAAACACAAATAAATCACCATAAACTTCTGATGGGATTATGGAAGGGAGATCCCATTGGGTTGATGGCTGACCTTCTATTAATTCTATTTCTGTAGAGTTAATCATTGAAGATGATGCACTATGAAACATATTTGCCATATCAAAATTATTCTCTTATGTTTCTCCTTTCTGAAGTTCTCTAAATGAAACAGATCTTCTTCCTGGTTCCATGTTATCTTTGGAGAGAGTTTAAAAGATAAATGGTCGTATGAACTAGACATTACTGGATCTAATACCAATTTTTTACTAGGGGCTTCTTTCGAAGGAGAAAATGAAGCTTGCAGTGCAATTTCTATGTCTTCTATGATGAATACACGAAATCTTACATGAACCCATACACGAACCTCTAGATCTTCACACAATAACACTCTTCAATGACCTCTTTCCAACATGAGAAAAACATCCCTCGATCCATAGTGAACCTCTTGCGAATCTAAAATGAACCTCTCCTATCACAAAATATTTGAAATAGCATAACAGAACATAAACTCATGCGAACACCTTGAAAAAACTTCTCCCTTTATTTGATTTCAAAAGATGAATTACAATGCTGGAACATTTAGAGAAACTTCAATCAGAGATAGACTGCTTGGGCATTTGCTAGACGATACACCTTAAATTACGATGCACTCTAGAGGCTACTTGGCCCTCAATAGACTCTGTCTTTGAAATTTTTGAAAAAAATAAAGACTCGAGCTTAATGAGTTGAGCCACTCTCTGTTTCTCAAATTATTGTATGAATGTAAAATTTGCAGTCAACAATATTCCCATAGATTGTATCCTAGGAAATATTTTCCTAGTTATTGTTGAGCCATATGGGTCAGCCAGATTAACAAATGGTAAACCTTCGACGAACCTGAGATGAACCTACCCTCTCACATAATATTTAACATAGAATAACAAAACATAAACTCATGCAAAACACTTTGAAACCTATTCTCTCTTTTATTGATTTCAAAATATGAATTACAATGCTATAATATTTAAAGAAATTTGACTAAGAGATAGACTATTGGGAGTTTCCTAGACGATAAATCTTAACTTAAAATGCACTCTAGAGTCTACCTGGCCCTTTGCAGACTCTGTCTTTGAGCTTTCTGAAATAAAAATAGAATCATACTTAATAAGTTTAGCCACTTTAGATTCTTACCAGGGTTGTTAGGCCATGATACATAAGCTTTTCAAACTCAACTCTAAAATAGACTTTTTTTGTGATGCATGCAAATGAAACGCAGGGGTTCACAGATGTAGAGTAGGAAGATTATCTCAGACTTCAAATAACAAGACTCTCACTCTAAAATTCTCCAACTATGAGTCCTCAATGAGCCTTACATATCTCTTTTTATAGGACAAGAAGGGGACAAACATTAGACAATGATATTCTAAGATATAGATCAAATCACACCAAAAAAAAATCATACTAAGATTTTGAGATGTGGATTAAATCATGCCAAAAGGTGGAGAAGTGCTCAGAGTCTCGAAAAATCAACATTTTTACAAGGTAGAGATTATTCCAAATCCTACGGAAAATATATTTAGAATGTGGATATTTTTTATCCCACGAAAATCAGTCACTATAAAAGTCAAGTGACAAGACATTACTATACATTATGGATGATTTTTAGGAGGAGCCCATGAGAACCCTTGGAGTCTTTTAAGTTACATTCCCAAAGGATTTGTGCCAAGGAATCAATCATTATTATGATGGTATGCTCCACTTGTCTCCCACGGTTTTGTATAAATGCTTCAGACAATCATTGATTTCCTGAGGATAATGTGATGGCTTACATTGGTTAAGACTAACCAAGGATGATGTCCTCAACTGAATTAGCCTAACATGCAATCATTAGAAAAATTCTTTAGATCTGTAATAGTCTTACAGGGAGGGTGAAAAAACTCCATGCCACTCCACGCACTCCTGGGAATCACTTTGAACGTCCCTTTCAAAGTTCCTTGGATCAATAGTAGCCTTATTTATTCCTTACCATCTCCACCATTCTTATAACCAAGTTGGATGTAATAGTAACAATGTAATGAAGACAGGTCCAAATTTTAATAATGTATAATGTATTTCTGATTTTTATTCTCTGCATAAGAGATCCCACCATAGATCTTTATAGCCCTCAAAATTATACGAAAGGGTTGGGAAACAGAAGGCTCGGATCCTTTTGTGGCCACATTATTCTTGCAGGATGTTAATGATATTTGGTTCTATTGATAGTATACTATTTATGGAATTCTTTGGTTCTATTGCACCCCTCATTCCATATCAGACTGATATCATGAAAACTATTCCTTAATGCTTCATCTATAAGATTAGAATACATCTTTGAATTATTATACACCATATCATGTATCCGTGTGTGAGAATTAGGGTAAATCTTTCTTTCTTGTACAAGGTGTTGTATGTCCTATTGAGGTTGTAGATTTGCATTCATAACTTTGGTTTTTCTTAATTTTCAAGTAGGTTTCCATTTTTCCGCATAGATTGGTCATGAGGAGTTTCCTGTGATATTTCTAAGTTCTTATTATTGTGTTATAGGGTACCATTCAATGACAATAACCATTAGATGATTTTTGTTTTTCAAATACTCCCGACTAAAAAAATATAGTAGATAGTTTATTTCTCCCTTTATTTATTCCACATAAAAATAAAAATTTGCAAACAATGGTTGCCATCTAGAAAACTTGGATTTACTAGACTTTTTAATGTCTTTTGTCAAAACTTTTTTGAGTGCAGAGGCATCAGTTCTGAGTAAAAATTTCTTATGTATGAGGTGGAGATCGAACTTGTCAATATAATTCCAAGCCACTTCGACTTCCTTTTCAATTGTTGAATAACTATGTTTGGACAAATTCCATGTTCCCGAGGCAAATTGTATGACTTGTTCTTCATAATATTTTATTTTCTTTAAAACTCCTCCCCATCTAATATTACTCACATCACTTTCTACAATTTTTGGAATATTTCCATTTGCAACATAGAGAATGGGTAAAGGTTTTACCTTGGCTTTTATTTTCCTGACAGCAATAGTATGTTCTTCAATCCATGATATTGGTTCTTTTTTCAACCTTTGGTTGAGTAGGCTTTAATATAAAGCACACCCTTTATAGAAATTACTAACATAATTTAGGCATCATAATAATATTTGTAGCTGTGTCTTATCTATAATTTTATCCAAAAATTTGTCGGCAAAATCGAATGCATGTTTCTGTAGCGTGATATGCCAATCTTCAATACTATGGCCAAGGAATTTGATGGTTGTTTGAAACAACTCCATTTTCTTCTTACTTAGTACTAGCCCATTATTATTTTTATCTTCCATAATTTCTAAACATGTTTTAAAAAAAATGTTCTTCAATAAGATTTGAAAAAATAAGCACATCATCTATATACACAATAGGCCAATCAAAATATGGCTTAAAAAATATAATCCATTATCTTCTGGAATTGGACAGTCCATGCTTTAAACCAAAAGGCCCGACATTCCATTCATAGTGTCTAGTAGGAATACTAGAAGCAGTTTTGAAACTGTGTTCTTCTTTTATGGCAGCTTAACAAAAATGAGATTTTATGTCAAACTTGGAGAAGATTTTGGAACCCGCTATCCTTCTTATCAAACTGCTTTTGTGGGGGATTGCATACGTGTCATTAGCTAGGACAATATTCCAGGTTCGTAACTTATAACCAATCTTAGGACCCCTCTAATCTATTATGAGCATTTGTTGACATAAAATCCATATTAGTTCCAGAGACTGCTAGATTCTCTAGTTAACCCTCTTTTTAAGAGATCTGCAATCTTATTTTGACATAATACATGATATTCTCTATTCATAGGAATTTCCTAACTTTTACAAGGCTTTTGTGCATATCCTTATTTAAAGGGAAATTTGATTGTGTCTTGCCTCATGTGCCATAAAGCATTTGGGTTTTATGAACAACATTGTCTTTCAAGATATTCTTTTTGATTTACAATCCTGTGTTTCAATTTAAGGGTTTGGAGTTGTTCTTTTATCCTTAAGAAATTTTTGAAATCTTTCATTTCTTCTATCTTTTGTGTTGTCAGACATACTTCCTACATGGTTTGGACCATTGTAGAGATCCTGGGCATTGACATAAATGGTAGAGTAATAGTTTGCAAAAATCCTTTATGGTTGGGGATGGATATGAAATAACTAGCATTACCATCTAGCAATTTGGCTGACCTATATCGCTCAACGATAGCTAGGAAAACATTTCCTAGGATACAATGTATGGGAATATTGGCAATTGCAAATTTTATATTCATAGAGTAATTTGAGAAACAGATTGTGGCTTTAGGAACTTCATATTTGAATTCTTGTGTTCCTAGTCTAGTAGCTTACCTGTGTGCAATTGTCCAAAATTTTGCAGGGATTAGAATTTTATTCAAAACATTAATATCTTTTCTTGAGTCTATTAATGTTTTGACTATGAAGATTTCTCCTTGGATATGTATTTTTAACAACACATGATGTTGTTGATATTGTATGGTAATTATTTTCATATTCCCAAATCCCAAATTTTCATGTTGTTTCCCTTCATAAATCTCTACATTGGGATTTATACGATATCTACTTGCTCTCTTTCCTTTTCTTTTCCTTTTTCCATTTCTGAATTTTTTGTTTTGAGCTTAGTAATTTCTTTTTTTAGATGATGAATTTCGTGGTTCAATTCCACTAGGGTCAAGGATCTGGGCTTTGTATGTTGTTAATTTCTTTAAAAATACTTTGTATTCTTTTCATAAGACCCATCCACAAGGAAATCTTTAGAGATGTTACATTTGAATGAACTATTAGTCCCTCTATGTCATGTTTACAAAAATGTTTCTAGGAGTTTTTCTTTCAGTTATACTTCTCCAAAAATATTAATGCTTGAAAATACTTAGATTCTTCATCATCTATGGTATGTGCCATACAAACCTTTTCTTTTTGTGTATTTTTTTTATCTTGTTCTTTTGAACCAAAGTCTAGTTCGGTTTGAGAATGGCTGCAATGAGATTCTTCAGTATTTTTGCAATTAGACTATTTTATATACATGTTTATATTTTCATAACTATAATCTGGGTTTGAATTACCCGACGCAATTGATTTTGATGAACTACAACAATCTTTTTTCATCAAATGTACTTCCTTTTTGAATTGAACTAGTGGTCTTATTACCTGTCTCTGATTTCTTTTGAGGAATTACTCTTACGAATTTTTGCCTCTGTTTGTCTAGATTCTTTTCCCTTAGGACACTTATTTTTTGTATGCCCTCTTTCTCCACATAGCCAACAAGTTATCAATTGCTCCCTTTATTATTTTAGGTGAATATCCTTTGGCGCAAAATAATGTGTGTTGGGCATGGTCCTATAATACACTTTTATAGGATGTTTTCTTGTTTTCTGAGGCATATTTCTGGTTGGCTGTTTTGGTCTTTTCTTCAAATCTTTTCTGATCTTTCTTTTTTGTACAATAGGATATTCAATTGATAATCCATATCTGCCACATATAGACTTACTTATAGGTAGTCTAGATAATTTATGTAAAGACTTATTTACCTTCACAGTAGTACATAAGCCTACCAATGCTTTTGTGATGTTACAATATATTTCTCCCCATGTATATGTCTCAAAATATGTTTGGAAAACATCCTTCCTTTGGATATATTCTACAAATTTAGATGGAAGCGCTGTTAAGCAGACTTGTTTCCATAAGGCTTTTTGGCTGTCTTTAACCTCATAAAGTTTTTGAGTCCAATCCCTATGAAAGTCTTCATATTGTGACATTTTTCTACATTTTAGATTCATTAGAATCATTTCATGTTTATTTGCAATTTCAATTGTTGCTCTACACCAATGTTCAAGGACAAATGATGTTAAAGATCCTATCATGTTATTTTAGGGGTCCCCATCCTCTTTGTGGAATATATCTCCTTATTCATGTTTGAATACTTATGCTTCCATTTTATCAATTACGGAAGGGGAAGACTCTACTTCCCACCACCTCTCTAAGGTGCCTCTGAAACCTTGTATGAGGTTTTTACATGATTCAACTTCATACTTTCCCATCATACACATCAGTTTGCATTCAGTATACATCTGATCAATCATATATCTGATTTGACCAACACTTAGTCCATCTATATTCCATTATTTGTAGGAGCCACACTAAAAAGTATGTGCCTCAGGAAGTTTTCCTTTTCCACTGAGAACAGGAGGTGGATATCTAGTGTATTGACTGGACAATGGTTCGTAGATGGAAAAAAATATGGTGATTTGAGGAGTCAGGTTTTTCTTCTTTGGATATGTCTTCTGGGAATGAAGAAATATACTTTTTATGAGACTCAACTTGTTATTCAGGTGTTTCTTTGGGGAAGAGAAGAGGGGATTTCTCTATAGATTTCTTTGCGTGTTGGATGCGCCCATGATGGCTAAACAACATGGTAGTGGGGATGTTTTAATCTTTTGGAGTTATGGTGAGCTTGTAAAAATGCTAGGAAAGTTCTCCTATGAGATCTTCAGTCGATTTGAGTCCCGAATCCATTCTTTATCCATCTCTTTAATCTGTCCTAAATATTCTTTGACAAATCCTTTCAAGACTGAAACTGAAAAATTAATATCATTTAAGTTCTTATTTACAACAACTTGTATAGTATCAACGGATTCCTTTTGCTCATTGGTTTTTGCCATATTCATTTCAAGACATTTTATTGGAGAGTTTGTCCAGTTGATTTATTTACTGGCTTTCTGTATCCAACCATCTATCCCTAGGGCCAAGTCTTATTTTTACACTAAAGGAATGGCTTTGGTAGTGTTTGTTTCTTCTCCTAACATAATATCCTTGAATGGAGCAAAATTACTAGTGGTTTCAAGTTTTCTTCCATCATAAGTTGTCAAGCAATGTTTCTGTGTAGATGATGATTTGTCATCAACCATTTCTACTTCTGTTTGGTCTCCTAATTCTCTCTAGGTATAGAAGGAGTTCCATGAGTTGGTGTTGTCCATAAGGTTTTTCCATTGTTTGGAAAGTGTATTTTTCTCTTCAGTGGTTGTACTAAGACCAAACTCTTGGGCCTTAGCATGAGTATATAGATCCAAATTTATGATATTTTTCATCCATTTGGCATGAATTCTATTCTTTGGGCATCCATCCATAAGAGAGAAAAAATTATACATCTCTAGTTTTGATGGATTTTTGGAGTCTAAAGCAACAAAGTTTTGGAATCTTGACGAAGGAATTATATTTTCAAGTTGTTCAGTATATCCTAAACCATATCACTGAGTTCTAGGAGGACACATCTTACTAAACATTTCAGTAGGACATGGATTTTCATTTTTAAGAGACGATAACTCATGTATCATCATGATAGTATCATAAGGAAATGGTATATCTTCACATTTAGGATTTGGATCGGAATTTGTAGAAGTGGTGGGAGGAGCTTCACCAGTCCTAGGATTATGGGTTTTCTGGAGAACACACTCTACAAGATATTATAAGAAAACTATTTTTTGGCAGACATGACATTTTACTTCGAGAGTGGAAAAATGTAATAACTGAGAAAGTTCAAATAAATCAGCATGTGATAAGCTTATAGATGGAGTATTTACATATGTCATAGTTAATGGCTAACATGAAATATGATCTGAGTTTATATGGTATTTTGTGGCTTCACAGGCTTCTTGTATTCTTTTGCAATCCAAAGTAGATCTCCTAGGGAAGGACAAAGTAGCTTTAGCTGGTCCTTCTTGTATTTGAGTAGTCGTGATACCTTGAACTTTGGGTGACTAAGGTAGATGAACTACCTAGTTTTCAAGAAAGTTGAGATCTTCCCATTTGATAGTTTGATGCCCATTTGTTTTACTGTGAGCATAAGTGATTAGTAGGGTGCTATATTTTGACTCTTGACTGGATGTATGCAGAATGTTTTTTCTTTTTCTTTTCATATCAAAACCACTAGTTTTGATTTTCAATTGGAGGATGTCCTTAATATGTTCATCATACACATATATTGAGAAATTTTGGTGGCAATCAAACCATACATGACCATTTGATAAAGGAGCCATGATACCACGAATTAATGAATTAGTATATATGTTATGAATGAGATCTTTGATAGTAGACAACACATATGTATTAAGCCCTTTGTGGGTTAAAGAGTTTATTCCCACCCAGATACAACCAATATGTATATAAGAAGTACCATGTCTTCGAGCTGCTTCCTGAAGATTTTTAGGACCTAAAAGGGAAATGGTTCAAATGGATTCAAAATTTTGTTGGATATGAGAGACACATTCTTTAATAGTGACTCTAGTTATGGCTTTCAAATGAAACATAGATAAATCAACATAAACATCTAATGTGGTTATGGAAGGGAGAGCCCACCGGGTTGATGGTCGACTTTCTATTAACTCTATTTTTGCAAAGTTAATCATTGAAGATGATGCACTATGAAACAGATTTTCCATATCAAAATTATTTTCTTATGTTTCTACTTTTTGAAGTTCTCTGAATGAAACAGATCTTCTTCCTCGTTCCATGCTATATTTTGGGAGAGTTTAAAAGATAAATATCCATATGAACTAGACGTTACTAGCTCTCATACCAATTTTGATGAATTGTTCTCTAAACAAGACAAATATCTAAACAAAACCAATGATCACATAAATAATGCAAGAGAAAGATTTGCATAATTGTTTTATAGATTGGCTACTTAATATATCAATAAATATCAAATACTAACACTAAGACATATGCAATATACAACTATATAAGTAATAAGAGTGTTGAATATGTAATCAAGGGCCAAAAATTATTTGCTATAATTAAGTTAGTCCTTCTACAAAAATATAAGCTTTAGAACATCTAGAAAATGATGCAAACATACCATACTCAAGTTTGCAAGAAGTTCACTTGAAATCGTGTGACAATTATTGTGAGAAACCTAGAAGTTTATAGGAGTGACTTTAGAGGAACATATCTTCCCAAAAACATAGATTAGCCCTTTGTCAAAATGCCTTAAAGAAATTACTCTATCTACACACATAAACTCTGTTAGGTGTTAAAATCGGTCTCCATGTGTGCCCAAATTTGGTCCTTAAGATGGCTGCAAATATTTCCTAGAAGAAGGTTTCACCAATTCAAAATACAAAACTACAATAAAAATTCCAGATCGGCCTAATGAGAGTTGCATACATGCTACAGAAGAGGAGTGTATATAACCCTTAAATCAACTTGAAAACTTTTGTTCATACATTTCATTTCAGTCACTCTGTAAGGCCAAACTTGAGAATTAGGATATCTATTGGAATAACCTAAATAAAAACACGTCAAAGATAAGCATCAAACCTAAGATAATGGAAAGTGACCTCCAACATTGCTGCAGTGGAACCATAAGCTAAAATAGAATTATTAAATATGAAGAAGTATTTCAAAACTTCGACCTCCTCCAACAACTTTGCTTGACTACCCAAAGGCCATAGAGAATTAGATATTTTTCGATGCATTAGATGTCACCATACAATTAGCACATCCATGCATATATTAATATCCATTTTTTTGAAAACAAATAGGGGGAAACGAAGTAATATGGAACATATATTTTAATGAGGAAGAAAGGCACAATATCCTTTTGAGATACCATCCCTTTGGATATATCTAAATATGTAAATCAACTCCATACTATGAATTTGAAAACAATAAATATATGGATGGACTCCATTATGGGAAATATTCCCTTAGCCCAAAGGCCTTTTAAGAAAATAATGGTGTTTAAATTCTTGTTGATGTCTCCATTTGAAGTGAATATGATAAAATAGTTTTGAAAGGATGAAAGCGGACTTAAAATCTTTCCCTTCATTTGATAAATAATTTTAATGAAATGACCCTAGCCCTAAAAGTTTCAAGTCCAATTTCTTTAATAAAAGAAAAATACCCCTCACAGGGAAACACAAGGACAATATATTGTAAAGCCAGTGTACCTTACTCTTTTGAAGTAGCCTACATATGGATTATATGTGTTTTCATCATGTGGAACAAGATCTTTATCAAAATGTACATTACTTATGCCTCATAGTGCATATGAAGTTGCTAATTGCTAAAAACTAGTTCAAAAAATGTATACTTTGTTCACCCTAGTGGGTTCATTTCAAAGATCATGAGGTTTTCATGAGCCATATTTTCCATGAATACCCTTTAATGATCTCATTATGGAAATTTCTTATCCTTGAGATAAATATCCCTATATTCTAGACCATGTAGCTCGATCAAATTCTTTTTTATCTAGTATAAGAACTATCCTAGAGTCCTGACAAGAAAGACTATAAATGAATCCCTCTTACTCCTCATCCCTAGGTTTCATTTATGTCAAGCCTAGCTAGGCAGAAAAAATCCCATTTAGTTGAGCACTTAAAAAGTTCCACGCGTTGATATAATCATAGAACTGATTATCTCATATTACAAAATAATAAAGGACATAGAGAGGCTCAATCCCAAAGTGAAATAATCGACTAATGACTGGCATCTTGCAGAATGGACAATGGAAGATGCAAAGCAAGGAATAGTTAGAAAAACCTTCATTTCATCTTAACCTCTTAGGGAAAAGAATATGAGACACAACTACAATGTTAAATTGAGGATTGGACACAACTACAATCTTACATTGAGGAATGGACACAGTACTAAAAGCATAAAATTTAGTAATTTAGTAAAATTCAGTACCTCAGATTGGAAATTCTCCAAATGAAGCAAAAGAAAATGGATGGAATTGTTTACCTTCCGTAATAATATAATTTTCAAACCAAAAGTTTAAAATGTTTCACCTTCAAATCAAGAGAATTTTCAAGTCCTACGGGCAATAAGGGTATGTTTTTTATATCGATCAATCAATGTACATTCTTCCCCAACACCCTCAAGTAACATAGAGCCATCATAAAACAATGTCTAGAATTTAGTTTCTGATTAGGTTAGAAGATCTAGCACTATCTATATCAACTATTGTACAATTGTACATAATTTGTGGACCATCATTTACCTTACAAAATAAACACCACCAATGATTTGAGCTTTGAATTCTTATAGATTATAATGTCTTCCTCTCTATATTGAACAATATTGTCTGTTACCACTGCATATTTCTTTCCACTATGCACCAAACTTCTAAAATTTTATGAATTTGATTTTGTTTTCATGACCAAAGATTTGTTGATTCATTAAATCATTAAAATTTCTAGGAAAAGGAATTGTAGAAGGTATAAATGTGTCCCTGGGTTCACTTTTTTTTATATCCAACCTATTTTCACCATTTATCCTCGGAGCATGGTATACCTATTGTGTCATAGGTCTTGATATTCTTTCATATTAAAGTGATAGAAAGAAGTTGATTAATGAGTTATGCATGTGCTCTACATCTATTGTACATTTTGTTAAAACATGCTAGAATCATGCAGTCACTTCCTTGAGGACATGATTTTCCAGTACATCAATCCTTTTAGGGTGATGAATGACTCCATTGAGGAGACTTCCTCTCCCTAGACATACTCTATATTGTATTTCACCCATTCACCCAAATTTAGTTGTTAGGATTTCTCTTGTACTCCTACCTTCTCTTAGAGTTTCTTTTAGGTAGGAAATTAATCCTTATCTTTATCTACTTTTTGGTAAAATTGATTTGGGAGACTCTTTCACAGTCCCAATTTTTAATTACATTGGATATCCTCTCTTAGTCCCATTGACCTACTTTTGTGATGATTAGTTAGAAACAAATAAAATTATATTTTCTTATTCTATTTTATTCCAACACCAAGAATTTGTCCAAAGGCTTCACAATGTGTTCCATGAAACAACCTATATAAGCCAATAAAGAAAGTTTATTCTATCCATAGATAATATCTCTTTTGAATAGAATTTTTTATGTTAAATTGAGCCTATCAATATTGTACATAATTGTGCATATCAGTCAATGCGCACAACCCAACTTGTATAGTTTCTTTAGTACTACTCTCATTTGAAATTTTCACTGATGCTGACACTTCCTAAGCCAGATATGGATTCCACATTTCAATAGTTGGCCTTTGTCCACCTTTTCATTTTCTTCATAAGAAGGCATTCTTCTCCTGGATTGAAAAATTATTTCATGCATGGGTAATTTCTCATAGATTTCTTGAGCTATAGGAACCTCACAGAAATCACCCATGTAGTAAGTGCTACTCACAGAACCTTATTTTCTTCATCAATATAGAATATTTTTGAACTACAACAAAACCTTTTGCCTCATTAAACTCCTTAAAGAGATCATTGTCTCCTAAAGAGCGAAAAGGATACTCATTTTCCGTACATTCAACAACCAACTTCAACTTTATTTTCTCTTTCATCTCCAGTAAACCCTACTCGATGATCCAATGGATGCTAGAGCCATTAGAAAATGTCATAATTTTATTTACGTTTCCATTAATTTTAACTTTTCTTGTCTTAATTTTCTTCAAAGAAGATATTTTTGAAGATGCGACAAACATGTCATTCTAGAGAATAAAAACTTTCAACCAATTATCATTAGACTGGAAAACATGTTTGTTGAAAGAAATGAGCGAAAAGAAACCCTATTGTTTTGTTGACTTTCATTAACCCCATTTGAGATACAATCCCAACTTTTTTCCATGTGGAAGCTCCAGTTCATGAATGATATAGAACCTTGGCTAAGTTTTCTAGACCATGAGTAACTGTCTTTATTTTTCTTCCCCTCTTAATATGTTTTATTGAGTGTATACAACTAAAAAATATGTAGAAAAAAAAAGAGATATTATCTATATCAAGGTGTGTCTTACTGGGAGAATATTGCAACATAGCCTCATGGAGACATTCATTCATTTCAAATCTTCTTGAAAGGCCCCATGAATCCATACCATTTCTTTCTGAGTTGGGATGGTGTTGTATGCAACGAAAAGAAAATTGATATCTCCTCTTTTGGCCTTTTCCATTAGTGTTAGTCGCCAAAGAGGTTTTCACATTAATGTAGCTAGGATTGTTCTCAAGTTGTTAATTTTTTAATCCTCATGCTAAGCTTTTTATCTTTAATATTTTTTCACAGGAGAGCCTTTTATAGCATAGTAGTGAGTCTAAATTTATTTTAAGTTTGAATCTGTTGCTGGTCCTATATTGTGGTCCTTGATCTTCTGCTATGTTCTCTGTAGGCTTTCCATGTTTTCCTCAATGGTGGTGGAGATAACATAGGCCTCATCTAGCCAAGGCCCCAATCTGGCCTTGAGGACTACCTCTTTCCTTTGCGTGGCCTCCACCTATTTGAGAAACTATTTTTCCTCATGCAGCTTGGCCAATCACTATGATATAGCGATGGTGAGCATTGTCGCTCTTGCTTCATTATATTGTTGCTACAATTCATGAGCTTCTTTTTTCAACCTCGGTAGGTTAGAATCTTCTTGGATTGTCATGACTACCTCCATGGACTACTCAAAGAGCATGGTGCAATCCACTAGCATGACATCTACTACTGCAAATACTCCCTTACAGTTGCTTCATTTTGTTATCTGACCTCTGGTGCAGTTGAAGATTGTGACTTCAACTCTAACTTTGTAAGCTTTAGGTTTAGTTCAACTGAACATTGGACACTTTCATTTTTACGTCGCACACACCTACAACCAACTTCCTGATCTTCACACCCACTTATGCTTCCTTTGAGATATGCAGTTTATGGACCGTTATGAATACCTCAGCCACCATGGCTAATGTTCGTTCGTTTTATGCTTGAACATTCTTCCATGCTTCTAGAGCTAGTTTTTTTCGACAAAATTTTGTTCATTGTTGAACTTGTACTCACTGATCATGCTCAGCACGCGCTAGTCCCAATCCTTAATCTCTACGACGAAACCTGCTTGCAGTGTGTGAAGGAAGTCCCTAGGGATCACAGGCAAGTTGAGGCCTACATTTTTTAGAGTGATGAAAATAGACTTGTCAGCAGCCGCCTCGACGCTAAAAGCTCCATCAAGTAGTGCAACTACCTGAGGATCGATTAACTGAACCACCTCCACTGCTTGAGTAGTCCCCCATGCCAAACTTGTTGATGCAACGTAGCTCTTTCCTGTATGTGCATGGAGTCAATTTTTTTGGATTTGGAGCTTGTGTAGACCCATTTGTATGAAAACCAATGCCTGCTTTTGCTACTCCTCAAACTAGTGCAACAATTCTATTGTTGTATCTCGCAGCTTGTCTCCAATATCACCCAAGTCACCCTCTTTCATGGTAATTGGATCTAGCAATGACTTGGTGGATTTTTTCTTCTTGCGCAATCCTTCCTTTTCCTACTCCCTATACTGCTTCAGTTGGAATGGAGTACTTTCCTATTGATCTCCACCACCCTATTTTGATTGCTCTTGTTCCTCCATTTGGAGTGAAGGAGACTTTTGCCTTGTTTTGAAGCCATGCTCTTCCTACTCTTCTTATTCCTTCGCAATGCACTCCTCGTCTACCCAAGCCTTCTCCCTGACCTCTTTCTTCCACTTCTCATCCAATAGCTAAACCTTCTGTATGGTTACTTCCTTTTTCTTTTTATTTGTGGACTTGCTAGTCCCGGTAGCCTCATCGAATGCAATATGCCAGTCGGTTGGTCAGTGCTTCATCACCTCAGAAATAGCATCATCCGTGGTCAGGTAAGGTAATTCATACTATTTCTACTTGGGGTTCTTACACACCTCGATGTAAATATGATGGAAGTCCGCTTTGAACTCTGCGTACTCCAAGAATTGCTCAAACACGATTGGTGTCAACTGCAGCTTCTGGTTGATGGCCATATGAATAATCACCTCCATCATCACCCAAAATACTTTTCTTTCTGTTACCCACACAACATCTTGTGTGGCCCAAAGAGATGCTAACTTTGTTGCTTCTGGTAAATCCTTGTCCACAGGAGGAAACTCGCTATCCTCTAGCAAATCCCACGGAACCAGCACAATTTAGAGAAACAGCCACAAATAGTGAAAGGTCTTACTATCATTCTCTACCACTCTATAGTTCACGAGGAACTCGCTACATAGGTAGCGCACCTAGTTGAACTGTATGCCTTCCGCGCACTAAGCGCCAATGAAATGACTGGTGCCAGCATCTCATCCATGTGACACTTCTACGTAACTTTTCCAGCCATAATCTACATGGAAATCTTGAATACAGGGTGATAAATGTGGTTATTTGAATACCCGCATGGCTTTTTGACAAGCTTAAACTTGCTCTTCGCCTTCTCAGCGAGGTCACGCTCACTCATCTTTCTTCCAAACGCCCTTGGCCGAATTCATTCCAGAGTGTGTAATAATGTCATCTAATGGATCAACATATCTATGATAGGGATTGGCTCATTTAACTGAAAGCACTCATCATGCACCAGGCACAGCAGTTGCTTAATGAAAATTAGGTTGATATTTGACCGATCATAGTGTGACACCCATAATAGGTTCAACAACCCTAACTTCTCTACTCCAAGAATCAATTCCATCGACTCCAACACGGTGACACCAGATTCCTTGTCGAAAACTCTCCACATGAAGGTATCGGTAGCAAGGTGGGGGAATCTCTCATGGCCCGCCAAATTCCAGTCCTCACGCTTCAAGTGCAATATCTGCGCCATGCACGAACCTTCAAAGGTGATATTATCCAGCAACAGTAGTGTGTTGAGGGAGAATTGTCTAGCATCTAGGTCCCTCGGGACCTTCACCTTACCCTTTCGTAGAGGGACATACTCCGATAGCTTAGAAATAGGGTCTACCCCCTCAATATCTATGTCTTCAATGCCCTCGTTTGCATCAAGATCTACTACCTTCCCCTTCTCCTTCACACTTGACTTTTGTTTTCTCTGAGCCTCTGTAGATGCATGTTCCCTCAGGGACTCATGCACCAACATTAGCTTCTTTTTTTCATCCCTCTTAGGCTTTGGGACCTCCCTCATCGGCATAGGCTTTGGCCTAGGTGACCTAAGCGTCATAGGCATGGTTGCTGGAACATCCATCCTCACAACCTCAGGGGCAACTCCCTCAGATTGCAGTTTCTATAGGACCTGGTCCTAACATGATACCACAAATAAGCTTTCCGTCTGACTCAAAATACTAATAAATCGCGAGGATTTTGAGCAAATCCTCAAAGAACTGATGGTTCATGCATAGTAAACATCACAACTTAGAAATTCTCAAAATGTAAATTGTTTCTCGTTAGACAGCCATGCATATTTTATAGGTGAACTCAAATTCGAATTCAACCATTCCGCCCAAAATCCGTTCATAAATACAAGATTGGCTATAGATTTCCAAAGATTTCACTCTTAATTTTAGCCTTAAATGCCTTCAATGTCAGCCGCCCACTCCTCTTAACCGTCTTCTGGTAGTGAAATCATGAAGAATGATGGTAAAGGTCACTTTCGATCTGCATTGCATGGTCTCCAATTCTATAGCGTAGCTCCCTTCGCACTACTTCTGGTACTGTGACATCCTCCTCTTTCGTACAGACACCTTGTCGCATAGCTCTGCAACTCGAGAAGTGTAGTATATAGTACTGTGCCTCCTTGCAACTGCCTAGAGCACTAATACTGTGCTACCATCATGTAGTCTTTGGGCCAGATCCCCGATGTATGGCTTCAATCAGCTTCCATTCACCTTCCCTGGAAATGGATCTCCATTCAATTTCACAAGCTAAACTGCTCCACCGTTGGTAATCTCTTTGATCACATATGGCCCCAGCTAGTGCATCTAAAATTTTCCTAGAAATTTATCAAAATTGTTGTCACATAATAAAACGAAATTTTCTACCTTGAAGGTGTGTAGTTTGATGTGCCGATCATGCCATGGTTTTTCACGTTCCTTCTGAGCCTACTGATGGAATCTAGCCAAAAGCCTATCTTCTTTGAAATCTATCAGCTGCCCGAGACACTCTTCTAAGGCTCCAAGTTCTGCGATCCTTGTGAATTCTACTATGCATGGACTAGGCACGATATACTCCATAGGCATCATAGCCTCCACACCATAGACTAGCCTAAACAACGTCTGACCAGTAATATTCTTACAAGTAGTTCTATAGGCCCATAACATAGCTACTACATGCACATCGTAATCATCCCTTTGCGTATTTCAAATCTTTTTTGGCACATTCTCCAAAATCTTATTAAACACCTCAAATATCCCATTGGATTGAGGATGATATGGTATACTCTTCTGGTGATAAACCTGGAATTCCTTTGTCACCGCACTAATTGTTTCATTGAGGAAGTGCATAGCGCAATTAGTCATTAAAATATTTGGGCAACCAAACTTGGTCAACACATAATCAAACATAATTTTTCTATTGTTCCCCTCTATACAGTCCTTCAAGGGCTTTGGCCCTTCCCATCTGATCAAATATTATGTCGTAGTGATGATATACTGCGCACCTATCTTCTTTCCTAGAGGTTGAATTAGTCATACAAAATCAATTTCCCATTTCTCAAATGGCTACAATGATACTTGTGGATTCAAAGGCATCTCATCACTCCACGATGGCTTGCTGGTTCTTTGGCATGCGTCGCATGCCCTACAATATGCTTTTGAATCCTTATGTAATGTTGGCCACCATAGCCTAACACGTAAAATCTTCTACGTTGTTGTATATCCTGCATGATGGCCTCCCACAGCTCCTCCATGAGCTTCAACTAGGATACGTCTTTGCTCAAAATCAAGAACATAGCATCGCAGTATCTCTTCCAATCCCATCTTATACAAATGGTCTGCAATAATAGAAAAATGTACCATGCACACCACTAATTCCTTCTCATGTTGAATGTTGTATCCTTCTAGAGCCATTCTCGTTGTCAGGAAGTGGATAATGTCTCAAAATGATTGTTTCCTACATGCACCACAAAGAGTTGTGCATCAGGGAACCCCTCCTCTAAAATGGTAGGATCCTCTCTTGTTTCAATGTGTAATAGATGATACGACCATGCATTCAACCTCCCTGGTTTCATAATTACTTTAAAATCATACTCCTGAAACAACATCAACCATATCCATATTTCTGCCCCAACATAGGCTTGTTGACTAGGTACTTTAATGTTGAATGGTTTTTATACATCTTGAAGTGTCCACCTAGTAAGTAATTTCTGAATTTCTGGATCATATACACCATAGCCAACCCTTCGTGCTCTGTCATCGAGTAATTCTTTTCAGCCTTAGACAACTTCCTGCTCGCAAATTCTATAGGTTGATCAAATTCTCCTTCACAGGCATGTGTTAGCAATTCTCCCAATGCAATGCATGATGAGTCCACATGCACATGAAATTCCTTCTTCCAATCCGAGAAGACTAGGATTGGCATGGTGACCATTTTTTCCTTTAATACATCTAGGCTCCATTGATGTTCTTCATCCGAATAGAATGTAGCATCCTTCTTCAATAGTATTTCCATTGGTGCCTAGTAAATTAAGCTAGATCTGTTTTCATCCTGGAAATTTGGACCCACAAGCCTGTCCTCGCAAGCCAGTCTCTCCTGTAACTGGGGTTACAGTGGTATCTGCGAGGGTGTGGGGAATGGAGTGGAGAGAGGTTACTGTCTCTCTGCTGTGATAGTTTCCCATGTGGTAATTTGGGCATAACTCTTGATGAATTTGCGATAGTATCTAGCATGACCTAGCATTGTGCGCAGCTGTTTAACACTCCTTGGTGCCTCCAGGTTAATTATGACTGTGATCTGAGTAGGGTCCACCATTAAGCCTTTACTATACATTACATGATCTAGCAAGATTTCGAAAGGGATAGAAAATAAGAACTTCTTCAAGTTTATCATGATCTGATACCTTAGCACATATCTAGAATCATGTACAAACTTATTACATTGCATTTTACTAGTCCAAACACTGTCCAATCATCAACATATACCTCCAAAAACTTGTGGATGAACTCTTTCAATGCCACAATAACTACATGAGAGAAGATTGTCGGTGCATTCTCAAGTCCAAAAGGCATTACCGTATACTGAAAAAATCCCCACTTAGTCAGGAAGGTGTTCTTACTCCTGTATTCTAGCATGACCTTTATCTGTATCCAGAGAACCCATCAGTGAATGAATATGCTTCTTTTCCACCAACATTATCCAATACCTTATCCGTGAACACAGTTGGAAAAGGATCATGAATGCAAGCATGATTCAGCTTCCTAAGATCTATGAAAATCCTCATCTCATCATTTTGCTTTTTTTCCTGAACTACCATTGGACTCGCCCAGTCGGATTCCTCTAGTGATTCAATAATACCCGCTGCCAACAACTTGTCCAACTCCAAGCACACCTTTTCCTTGTACTTAGAATTAAGGTGATATGGCCTTTGCTTAATAGGCTTCACATCTAGTTTCAAAGTTATTTTGATCACTCCCAAATCACCTATGATTCCTTTTAAGTCCAGAAAATGTGTGGAAAACAAATCTTGATATTCACATAGCAACTCAGTGACATTATCCACCATAGCGTCATTCTAGTAGTCCCCTATCTTCGCAAACTTCGGCTCCACCTTTGTGCCAATTTTCACTTGTCTAGTTTTTAGTAGTACGATGATATCTGGATTCTCTATCTATGGCCCCTCAACTTTACAATGAAGTTCTTCCTCTGAGATATTAATGTTCCTTGGATCCTTATCTTCCTGTTCAGAAGTCACATTGTAGCACTGCAACGCATGGTGCAGCTGGGTGATCCAATTTGGTTTAATCAAATCCAAGGGATCTTATTGTATAAATCACTGCCTTCACCTCCTACAATGCTTCCTTAATACGTTTGAACCCATATTCAAAGCTGAATGTCATTAAAAAATCCCTGTCTCAAAATATCCCACTCGTCTGTGTCGTGGCGAAGCTCTCTTTCCAGGTAACAATTCATTGGTATCATATCCAAAGTGTGATAGAAAAATGAACCCACTTCAGTTGCGGCTCTACTCCATAAACACCAACCCATTTTTCTAAGTGACTGTGTGGATCATTCCTTCCATCACATTTCTCTATTACCCAAACTTTTGGGTGACTAAATCATAACCTCATCATTCTTTGGTATTCATGGCATCCATCAAAACTGTATTTAGGTGTGCCCCACCATTTTGCGGGTGTAGCATGTAGTGCCAAATCTAGTGCTTGGAAGAAATGCTCCCTAGGCACTTCCCTCTCAAATGCATCATAAAACTTATCTACGTCATTTAAACCATCATAATAAGGAAAACTCCTTACATCCAATGATACACAATGTGGCGATTAAGTCATCATGTTACAGTGTAGCGTAAATACTTCATGCAACCTATTATGTTAGTGTTCCAAATCCTTATCTGAATCATATGTATAGGAACTTTTTCGGTGACAAGCAATGCGTCCATCTACCATTAGATTCACCCAATCTTGGTCTCATGCTATTATTTTGTACATCTGGTCTAAATCATCATCACTTTCATAATCATGGATCGACTCAGTATAACATAGTCCCTTTGTAGCGTCCAGAGGTGCTACTATGCGTAGTGATTTCCACTCAAATGACATTGTCTTCTTCTTTAGATTAATCACCCCATTCATGTCAATAGCGCAATCGATCCCAAGAAGCGCGAGCTATGCATTACTGTCATCGACAATCTCTACGACTTCAAAATCAGCCAACGTGCTCATGCTTTCAATATCTACTATCACTCCCTGCAATCTTCCCATGGGGATAATCTTTTGTTGATTCACCATTCTCAATTGAATCGGAGACCACAGTAGTGCAGGTCTCCCCATTCTCTCACATGTCTGTTTAGGAAAAACTTTCGCATCAGACCCCAAATCTAGAATAACTCGATCCATTTCATACTCCCTTATTTGTGCAGTGAGCCTCATCTCACGCCCTGTCCTTTCCTTACGCTTACCAATTTTTTAGACTACTCAAGGTCCTTCAAGAGCATTTTCTTTACTGGTACATTTATTTATCAACTCCTATAATACATTCACGGCATTTCTATTGTGAAGCAGATTGATACATTTTTCCAAGAATGTGGTAAGCTTGGAGGGGTCCATTTCTTCAGATAGATTATCCTGACTTCTTGAGGTAGAGGCCTTAGTAAATCTTTTCTTCACTTCCATGAAAGTTTCCTTTCATGTGTTCCAAATCAAACCCAACCTATTTTTCTAGAGCCTTGCGAACCTACTCACTTCTTTCGGGTTGCCTTCCTTTATGCTCGCCAGTCACCATTCTGCTCCACAACACTAGATTCACATTAGGATCTTCTTCATGGGGTTCAAACATCATCATCTGTAGGTTTTGGATAGGTTGTTGAGGTTGCATCCCCTTTTCCTGCACCTTAGTTATTAAGACAAAGTAATCTTCGGTCGCGCGGTCAAGCTAAGTCCAGTATTGACATGAAAGGCATGTTGATTTCATAAACTCTCATGTTCAGTGTCCTGCCACTCCACAATTGTAGAAAACAACTTGTCCCCAACCTCTCAAAGGTCCTCCTCCACCTCGATTGTGTCTGCGACTCGGATATTCACCACACGCTCCCTCAACACCTTGATCCAGAGGCTGAGTCTCTATCTGCATTCGATATGCGAGCATTATTTCCATCATCAATTCATATTTATGGAAGTTATGCTCATCATGACCCACTAATTGACAAAAGTTGCAGAAGAGTTGTTGTAGTGTCTGTACAAATTTTTGCAGCAAGTGACAATCATCTGTCACATGTTTTCCGACTACCTGATAGATAGCACACAACAGCGTGGGCCTTGCACTTGGCCCTGCTTGAGCTTCCGGCCTTAGAGGCATCCACCTTCCTTCTACAACATAATTTGCGAGGACAGGGTGATGACCTTTATCATGCCCCTTGTTCTTACACTTCATACAGCAAACATCTTCGTGCACCTCTCGCTGAGCCGCTCTATCCTTATTCAGACTTTGGAATTCTAGGCAAAACTTCCACAAATCCACGTGAATGTTTTGAACTCCCAAAGAAACATCTTGAATTGATGTCTCATGCAATCTCATTGCAATCTCCAAGCATTTCTCCTGGGTCCCAATATTTTGTTGTGATAAAGCAACCCTTAGGTGAGGCAAAAGCGAAGCTACAAAGCATTCATGGTGTTGTCCATATGTAACTTCATGTTAGCTTCGCGAATGTTGCATTTTAATATTTGACCCAACTCCAAGGGTGTTTTGTGATGCCTCATCATGATTTCCTTGAATCCAATGATTGATTTCGCTTTAGACTTCGGCCTCCTGAATTTCTTATCCAGCGCAGTTTAAGTGTCTTCCAACATAGTTGTGAGGTTATCGATCCACTACTTTATGTACCATGTTAGCGCACAATACTATAAAGTAGTAAACAACATTGCTTTCCTCATTTTGTCATCTGTAATATTCTAGACTGTCCACACGGCCTTTACAACGAACCAAAATTGGTCCAGGTCCTCCTTTCCCAAGCCCTTGAAAATGGGCAACTTCACTTCATTCACCATATTCAATAGTGGTGGAGGTGGTGGTGGTGGTGTGGGTGAAGGTGTAAGATGTGGAAGTGAAGATGGAGGTGGTGTGGGCAAATGGGGTATTCACGGGAACCCTTGCCTTATTAACTTGACAACACTCTATGGTGAAGCCTGTGTTACTCCTTCAACGTCACTTAGAGGAGGCTCAATCAATGGGCTATATTCATGGCCTATTCACCATCTATTCTTGAATAAATTTCTACTTCTTGTAGCTCCAAACATCAAGTTAATTGCATAACGCACTTTTCACACAAGAGAATTTTAATCCAAGTATTCAAAGATCTCAAATACTTACCTTGCAGTCCCTTGAAGAAGTGTTGCTCTACATCGTTATAAGTAACTTAGGTATCGACCACAAATTTCTTCACAAATCCTCTGATGACACAATCGAGTGAGTGATCGACAACATGCATGACCTTATCTTAAGAGGCTTCTAATCTCCACAGTCGCTCTGGGGTCCACACTATTGGACTATCAAGCCTCCACCTTCCATGGCCGTCTACCAATTTAGTGATCCACTCATATAGCTTGATCGGGAAGGAACTTTAGAAAATTTTGTGTATATTTGTGTGCAGATATCTGTCCAACCACTGTTCTTTCATCAATTTCAATTTTGTTTTCTTGTGTCTCGAATTCATGGATATTTCTATCCAACCACACCTCAATTTCTTTCTTTGTTGGATTCCACTGATGCAACATCACACATATCTTTATGCAGATTGCATTCCTAACAATAGAACCATTTGTTGGCCTAGTGGATCTTGACCCAAGTTCAAAGTTAAGTTTTCCAGACAAATCCTTACACTACTCACACTTTCAGCATCAACCCAGAGAGTGCACATTGAAGCCTCACCCAAATCAGTATGGGGGGAATGTTGTAACCAAGTTTCCACACCTAGAGATGAGCGTGATGTCATTTTATGCCATAAACCTGCCTTTGTGTAGATCGATAAGCCCATAGGACTTGTCGATATAGATTCCCTTAATCAGATTATACACCTCCATGAACATTCATGATTATCTTTCATGGACCCTAAACAGGTGAATCAACCACTTACATGCCTATGTGATTACTCCCAACTCTGTATTTATCCAGATCAGCTTAAGTGTCTAATAACTTTAAGATGTAGTAAGATATTCTTCGTGTAAACAATTATTATTACTTGCATTCATATGATAATATAAATCATGTAAAGTCACACATAAATATAGTATGAATTCATAAACCCATCATTCATCATAACATAATAGTGCATTCATTCATAACATAAATAAATAGATAAACATAGGAATTTATGGAATAATATCTTTATTAATATTTTAGTTCTTCTTACAGACCTAAGACTTCCCTGTGCACAAAGTTGTAGGGGTCCGCGCACTCAGCTGCGGACTCTACTCTAAGCCTCTACACATATAGCTGCAGAACCTCTCTTCTAATCTAAGACTTCTTCACTCTTACTCTTAATGACCCATTACATTTGTCTTCATTGATATCTATTATGCCTTAGACTCTCTAAGAATCTCCTTCTTAAAACACCATACATAAAAGAAGGGTAAAACCATTTATGACACTTTACTACATACCCACTTTGCTACCACATATTGTGGAGAATTTACATTCTTTACAACAAAACTTGGGCTTTTTGTCCCAAAACTTGGGCATTTTCCCCAAAATTGACCCTAGGCGACTGTGTTCCAATAAAATAGGGTAGAATCTTTTTTTTTTCACTCAAAAAATGTTTGCATATGGAAAGATTGGATCCCTAAGATTGAACCTAGTCTTCTATCCTATATATAGAAATTTTGAAATTATCTAATATAATTTGGTTGTTTTCTATGATATTTCTCTTATGTTCTTGCGTGTTTCTATTTTACTTCAATAGCTTTTTTTCTTTAAGTGAAAAGGTAATGTCTTGAAGGTCTTCTCTCTAACAATAAATTCTATAGATATCATTCATGTTGATGTTTTCTTTTTTTTTTTCATCTTCTCAATACCACTAAACTCCATGTTTACTCTATTCCTCTAGATTCAATATCATAGTGACCTTTTTAGCTATTGTAATGGATTAAAAGATAATAAAAATTGAATGAACATGTGTTTTTCCATAACCTCCATTAAAAAGGTAAACAAAAATTTTGTTTCAAGATTTGTTCATAGAAGTGAAGTGAATATGAGTGGAGATGCTAAGCAGTGGAGGTTGAAGAATGGGAGATGAACAGGAGGGTAGAATACTAGAATTTTTAAAGTGGGAGATATAGGATTTGCTATATTGTGAAGACAAACATTTTCACTAATAGAGGCATGCCATGCAGACTCACATGATGAAAGGCCAAACATTTTACATTTTTCTACTATAGTTTACATGTTCCAGTGGGGTAAGGATAGACTTGAATGGTTATTTATCCCATTTTATGTGCATCATGATATTATTGGATGTTATAGATGGAGAGTTGGAGGAAATGAGACACAGTAGGTGATTAAATTTAATTCATGCATAAGGCCTTTAATGAACTATGGTTCATGCACGGGAACATGAAGGGAAAGAACTCTAGCCACTAGCCCTCTTCTATGACGGAGGCTACAAGCTTAGCAATGATGTTGCAAAGGTTTGTTTAAATTATGGAAATAAACATAGTTTTATTTCCTTTGGTTTCTTCTTAACTCACACTAAATTTGAAATATGGGAGGAATGAAAAACTTTAAGATTATATTCAAATCGAAATTATTTTCAATTTTTTCTAAACCAATGGCTTTGATGTTGGATTTACCTTTCTTAATTTCTATTAGATAATTTTTATATCTTCTTTGAGGGGAATGACATGCGAGATTATCCTTGTATCATATGTTTTTTTTTTTTTTTTTTTATCTATTAGACTAACCTAAGTACCCACAAGGGATTTGAACCAATGACCTATCACAACGAGTGCCTTAATAACGTACCCATTCACTATCAATCCAAAGCCCCATGGGCTCCTTGTATCATATGTTATTAGAGCTTCATAGATCCAATTTTAATATTTTTTGTTGTATTTTTCAAAAAATGTGGTGTGGTAAGTGCCAAACCAGTCACATGGTCGCTACAACATGAACTTTCCTTGGCACTTGGATTACAAGATTCCATGTATATTTCTGGTGATTCTTGACAATTCATGATTCCTCATCAGTACGATAATGTTTTTCAATGCTCTGCAACATGGTATAGGATCTATATAATGGTGGTATTTACTATTAGATCTCCATAAATCCAAAGTAGCCAAATGGTAGTGTCATGAATTTTAACTCTGACCTTAATGATAATACTAATGTCCTGATAAACTTATGAAGGTGGGTACATAAAATTAATTATATTTTATTGTTCGAGGGTGTAAGCTAATGGAGAGTTCATGTGAATTTCTCTTATTTTTTATTGATTCCACATGAATTGTGATTGTAGGTATGATTTATTACAGGTTACGAAGTTGTTCTGTTCACCAAAATAATTCCAAACATTGTAGACTCTATTTTGTTATTCCACTTCCTTCAATCTTCTCGTGACACATTTTGGTTTGGTCTTGTTTAGTTCCTTCATGTTTAGTTCCTAATTCGTATCATTATTGCACCCAAATCAAAGACATTTGTCGGTAAATTATGATATCTTTTCTCTTAGGTCATACATGTAAGTTAAAGAAATGATTTGTTGTTGTTGAGTTTGTGTTTTCTCCCTTTTTCTCTACCCTTGGATATGAGAATTTGGAATTTGATGTCACATTGTAATCTCAAACACTAACAAAAAAACAGGCTTTGTTTGTTTTCCTAGGAATACTTACCCAACATATCTTGATAAATATCGTATCTTATGTATTCGATCAATATATAAATATCATACCATTGGTTATTGGAACCAATTATCTTCAACACAATCTATCAGTTGCCTGATAGGTAAAGGGGAATCTCAAATTTCAATCCTGCAAGTTGTTCCAACCATGCCCACTAATTCAGATTATGGATGGTGAGTAAGGTTAGGGTGTGAGTTTGAGCCTTGATTGTAATATACTTTGGTATTTTTTTGGTCTGTATTCTAGAATGAAGCTCTAATATCAAGGATTTCTATTAGGGGATTCTCTAAATTAGATGAAACTGTCTATTGCCGGTAGTTACTTTAGGGTTTGGCTTTTGTCATTCATTTTGTACTTGAAGTATACATTTTTGTAAGATGGGCATATTCAGGACTATTGTTCATCATCTTTGGTATAGTGTAGCACCCATTTTGCCACATTTTACACATTTTTCTCCTTTCAAATCTTTAAAAAGTCAGTCCACTGTCAAAATTTGTTAGCAATATTTTCTAACTTTACCCTTGCAAAGGACAACTATTAATACAATCCCATCAATTGTACACCTTCTTCAACAATCTCAACCGCTATTTTATTGTCACTCTTCTCTGCCAAAGAACATAATTTTTTCTATGTCCCTTCTTCCTTAATGTAGCATCCAAGACCAAAATGGATCTGTGAGTTATCACAACTTCTATACTCTGCTGACGTACTTATGCTCGTAATATAGAAAAAAAAAAAAAAAAATTCAATAACATATCAGTATATGCCAATAATCTCCTTGGATCTTACAGGTTGTCTAAATAGTATCTAAACGTATATTTTGGACTTTAAAATCTCCCCCTCTAAATGTTTAGCATTAACTCAAACTATTCATCCAGTCACAGAAGAATCCAAGTATTTGATTTTCAAATGGATCTATGTAGAATCATTTAGGTTAGATTGCCCAACTCCAACTCATGAACATGTTTCACCTAAACTCACCCTCTTTGGTACACAATTTTCTAGACAATATCATTTATGGATTCATAGTCTTGTAGAACTAAATTTCTACGTTGATAGTTTGGGTGAATGTAAAGATGGATGGGCTTATTCAAGTGCATGAAAATGAGCTGAGGATAGATTTTGAGGTGGGATAAAAATGTAGGATAGAAATTCACCTCAAGATTTTGATTGACACTATGCATATTGCATTCAAGGTGTATAATTCTACGCCTGATAAGGTTTTATCTAAGCATCCCAATGGGTTCGTATCACCACTGGGTGATTTTTATTTTGAAAATCTATTAAGTCCAATGAAGGATCTCTTGAAGGAGTTCCATCATTCAACGGATATATTTATTATAAATACTTCATTGGAACCTGACTACAAAATGGATGGAAATGACTTATGGGATAAAGTTTTGAATGATTGGCTTGCATCACGAAAAAAATACGTTCTTATAGAGGACAAGTTCAAGGTTGTTTACATTGGAGGCTTCCTACTTTTCCATCCAGTTGCAAAGGGTGATGTAGATTCTATAAAAAAAAATACTTAAAATTCATAATTGTTGTAAACATGTTGATGGGGAGGGTAGAACAACATTGTAGATTTCTTTAGTAAGTGGAAATTATCAGATTTTGAAAATGTTGTTGAATGCATGAAATTTTTTTGCAAGATTTGGTCACCGAAGTGAAGTGAATTTGAGGGGAGACACTAAGTAGTGGAGGATGAAGAATGGGAGATGAAGGTGACGGTAGAATACTAGAATTCTTAAAGTGGGAAATAGATCATTTGGTGTATTTCTAAGACAACCATTTTCACTAATGGAGACATGACATGCAGAATCCCACACTAAAAAGGCCAAACATTTTACAATTTTCTTCTAGAGTTTACATAGTTTAGTGGGGTAAGGATAGAAATGAATGGATATTTATCTCATTTTATGTGCATCACGATACTATTGGATGTTATAGATGGATAGTTGGAGGAAATCAAAAAGAGTATGTGATTTACTTTAATTCATGTCTAATACATTTAATAACTTACAGTTCACGCACTGGAACATGAAGGGAAAGAGGTCTCACCTCTATCCCTCTTCCATGATGGAGGTTGCAAGCTCGACAACAATGTTGCAAGGCTTTATTTAAACTATGGAAATCAACATAATTTGATTTCCCTTGGTTTCTTCTTGACTAGCACTAAATTGGAAATATGGGAAGAATCACAAACTTTAAGGTCATATTCACATCCAATTTTTTTTCAATTCTTTCTAAATAAATGGTTCCAATGTTGGATGAACCTTTCTTAATTTCAATTGGATAAGTTTGAAAAATTCTTGGAGGGGAATGACATGCTAGGTTATCCTTGTATCATATTCTCTTTGAGCTTAATATATCGGAGTGAAGACATCCCTATGTCATCTGAACAATTTCATCTAAGCTTGTTTTTTTGCTTCTTAAAAGCAATTTCCAAGATTGATGTTCTAAATATATTATTTCTATGCCCAAATTAATCGACTCATAATTCGTACTAGAATTGGTTGTTTTGACATTTACATATTTTATAGATCTTCTCCTTTGGGAATTGAATTATGCCTTAAATTTCCCATACCATATTGACAAATATCCATAGCTTTTTAATCCTCTTCATTGTCTATTACTACATGCGGAAACATGCCCTCACTAGTCAAAGAATTGGATAATCTTTTGAGTGTTATTGAACACCCACAAATTAGTGACATTGTTTGCGATTAAAGGCTAAAAAAGGATTTCAATACAAATATGTTAGTAGAATATCATATAATGGACCTAGCCTAGAAGCAACTTTAGCTAGAATGTTCACAAATACAATCTTACATTTATGAATGGACATAATACTGAAAGCATAAAATTTAGTAATCAAGCTTCATACCTGATTGGAAATTCTCCCAATGAAGCAAAAGAAAATGGATGGAATTATTTACCTTCCGTAATACTTTTTTCAAACCAAAACTTCTAAATGTTTCACCTTCAAATCAAGAAATTTTTCAAGGGCTATAGGAAATAATGGTATGCTTTTTTCTAGGGATCAATCAATGTACAAACTTCCCCTACACCCTCATATATCATAGAAACATCACAAAACAATGTTTAGAAGTTATTTTCTAATTAGGTTAGAATATATAGCACTATATATATCCACAAACAGAACAAATTTATGTAGAGTTGAAGATATTATCTCAGAGAATGAAAGAAATAGGATATGTCCCAAGTACAAAATTTGTTTTGAGTGATGTGGCAGAGCAGTAGAAAGAACACGCTCTTTGTTACCAGAGTGAAAAATTAGCAACTTTGTTTGGTCTCATCAACACATAACTAGGGACTTTGATTCGAGTTATCAGGAACCGTAGAGTCTGTGTTTACTTCGACTCTACAACAAAATTCATCTCTAATATTGTTGCAAGAGAAATTGTTCTAAGAGATATGAATTATTTCTATCATTTGAAGAATGGGAAGTGTTGTTGTGGAGATTATTGGTGAGTCCAAGTGAAAAAATGAAAATCAAAAGAATGTATGATCTAGGGGAAAAGGAAGGGGAATTAGAATTGTTTTTAATTACCATTGTCTTGTGCTTAGAGCTAGATCTGTGGAATATATTTGACATATCTTCTACTATATGTTGATGAAAGTTAACTACTTGCATGGGTTTTGAACTTTGGATTGGTATTCTTTTGGTATCCATTATGGGTTGTTCGAAATGACTTAAAAGTTCATAGTTTTGACATTTTTATATTTTTGCATTCTACATTTGATGCTAAAGGAACACCTTTCAAGCTTGTAAATAAGGTAATAATATGTTTAAATGATTCCTTGTAAATAATTCATAATTATAATGACGATAACCATCTCTTTTCTTTTTTTTTTTAATTTCCATATATTCAGAAAAATATTGGTGAACAATGGGAGCCTAATTTAGATACAAAGAAATCTTTGGTGCTATTAAAATTATTTTCCAAAAACAAGCACCCTGAAATATTAATACATGTAACAAAATTTCATGGCACTCATTGGTACATGTGAAGTTCTTGGAGTTATCATGGAGAAATAAGGGGTCAGGGAGAGAGGCAGTAACTAAGTGCCTAGATATATTCCTTCAAAAAGAGTTGGTTTCTTAATTTATTCTAGAAGATTCAGTTCTTGGGCAGGATCAGGATAGAGATATTATCTTCCAAATTTTCTCCAAGTGGCCATTTGGGACTTCAACCACTTACCCCACCCTTTTAATTTTACTTCATGCATTAAGTATGTTCATGGTGATGGATAATGTACCATGCAATTCATTCTAGAAATCTTCATCAAAATTAAAAGTATAACTAAATCCTGTGTAGAGAAAACTTTTCACATTTTTGTTGCTACTCTTCTTTGCACAAAAAATAGAATTGATAAATGATATAAGGGCTTTCCAAATGTTGGGTTTTTAGAAGACATCAAGGTCACTTTAACTACATTGGATAAAGAGAGAGGGAACCTTTTGACATGGAAATAAGCTAAATGGAGAATAAACAGTAGAGCCGCTTGGCTCAAGGATGAAGATGACACTATAAAATTCTTTTAGAGTCTTGCAAAATGAAAGAAGGTGCAAAATACTATTTGGAAGATTAGTAATTTGAAAATACTAGAATGTATTATATTTCATGATATCTAGAGAAACAACACCATGATTAAGGGGAAAATGTTCACCCACAATATTATCACAAATAGGGTGAAAATGTTCAATAATAAGAATCAAGGTTGACACGACAACAATATTTTAGTTCTCCTGAGGTCATTGAGGAATGCATACATGTTTAGATATTTTCTTCATTTCAAAATGTGGATGTAGAAGGGCCATGATTGTCACCTCTAGTAAATTGGGCTCTCCACTACTGTCACGCAGGCTCTATTGAGTGATCAAGAAAAACTTTGCCAGCTTTTGGAATAACACCAAAAGCTGACGAAAATGCTATGGGTATGTTTTATAACTTCAACATTTTTTTAATAGCAACCTTGAATGTTGGAGTAATCTTAGTTACATTTTGTTGAATAGTTTGTGCTATTCCACTGATCCTCACTATGCCATTTGTTTGTAGCAGCTACATTCATTTTCTTCAACTGATATATTGACATTCCTTGGTTAATAATTTATTTATTTCATAGCTGCATATGTAGTAATATAGATCTCTCATTTGTCATAATTTTCACATTGCTATTTCTATCACATGCTTCCTATTTCATCTCCTCATTGTATGTGCTATCTGGATTACATCACATGTTCCCCATTACATAAAAAAGACCACATAAACTGTTAATATTTACAGTACGCATTATGTACATTCTCACATGAGCTAGTTAGCTATTTTTTCCTAATTACTAGATAATCATAATCTAGAATGCCATTGGCCCAACATGTAGTGCACATGTGTTGTAGCCTTGAAGACTCTTTTTGGACTTGATTTTGGGTCACTAGACCATCAAATTGAACAAAATTTGAAATATGTGTTTGCCATGTTGGACCTTCATACAAATAAAATAAATGACCATAACGCAAATGTTTCATTACACACAGGGACTACCTTAGAGCAGGTAACAAACCTTGAAGCTAATGTGTTCGTTTAATCATTTTTCAATTCAATCTAGTTCTTTCTTGTCTTTATTTCTTTCTACCAACTAATAGTTTATGACAGTAGACTCGGACAACTATCAGAGAAATTCTTTGTTTGCTAAATAAACTACAGGTACAATTCAACTCTAAGAGATAGTTCCAACAAAAGAGATTCCATATTCTACAACCGAGACTAGATTTTTATCGTGGGATTTTCTACCTCATTGATCTACTAATCCTAATGAAGTTTAAAAATCATCAAGACCCTCCAATCAAAAAATCATGAGTATAAAGTATTGAAACAGTTGATGATTCTTATTTTGTATGGGGTATTGTAGACAAATTTATCTAGGAGTGCCCATATCATCACCAGATAGGCCTACATTCCCTGTACCTTCATTAAAGAGAGAATTGCCTTAAGTGAATGGCCCAAATAGACATCAGAGAATTGATGGCATTTGTTCAAGAGTTGTGGCAGGAGCCAAAGCCACTATATTTTCTTTTCATACAATAGGTACAATTGTTTCCTCATCTGGTCCAAATAGAAGAGACACATTTTGACAAATAAAAGCTAATACTAGTGGAACACCTTCCATGCATGTTGATGATTATGTTGCAAGAGAGAGAAACATTGATGGCATGAGTAGAAACTCCAATGATGTTAATGTTCAACATGGAGGGTCTATTGGTGGTAGGCCACCATTTATTCATGTGGATGAACTTATGGCTAGAAAACATGAATGCCAATATCCAATAGCTTCAGCTGGTGGAGTCCTACAGAAACCTGTGAAAACACTACCAGCTGAGACTGAGAGCAGTGTTGATGAAAATACTAAATCTGTGGATATGAAGTCTCACCTTGAAGATGAATTACAAGAAATCAATATTAAGTTGGAAGTTTCTTCTGAATGAGAAGAATTATTGAATCAAAATCGATTTTCTTTTTGATTCAAGCCAAGATGAATCAAACCATCCCCCCTTCCTCACTCTTTCAAGTAGCATAGTTGTTTCATTTCAATAAAATTACTTGAATAGTTCACCAGTTCACTGGGAGTACTATTGATTTTTGAGAATTCAAACATTCGCCTTCCCCCTCTTTCAAGAAGCACATTTGGATCCTTATAAGAAGGTGACTTGGAGAGTGCCAAAGTTTCTGAGGACTGGTATCATTTTTTATAGTCCAAACAATCCCCTCCCACTCGTTCAAGTAGAACAGTTATATCCTTCTAAGAAAAGCATATTCAAGAGTTCCCTAGTTCACCAGGAATGTTATTAGTGACATAATAAAGAGATATAATATGACAATTGTAAATTTTAATGGTGTTAATGAGGAACTTCCAAGCCACAATTGGAACATGGGTGCCTAAGATGAGCATGGAGTTATGCTTAAGACTTGAGCTTTACTAAAAAAACAAATCTATGACACCTCAGACACTAGAGAATTGTAACAATATTGAACTGACATCTCCAGAACTAATGAGTACCACTCTTAATGGAATGCATTCAAGGTAAGGGAAAATGAAACATGAAGGAATGTACACATAATATGACCAATTTGAAACCTTCACTTAGTAATTTTTCACAAACATGGTCACCTATCTTATAAAGTTATTTTTGAAACAAAATTTTATAATGAAACAAAAAATAAACAAACAAATGACTTAGCAAGGATCTAGAAGAGTCCAAGTTTCTAAAAATGAAGTTGATCTTCCCTCGAGATCATTTAAAGATTGGAAAATAGAACATCAAGTTGTTGACCCATAGAGGAACAAAAGGACATTAATTATGTTGGTAAATTATACCCACCAACATTGTTGGGTGCATGTGTAATAGAAGGAGGATGATCATGCGAAATCTAGTTGTTAGATTCCATATTGCATACAAAATCATGAATTCTCCAATGAAATCTTGAATGAAATTTAAAAAATTTAGCAGAAACACCATGAATGTTTAGCATCCTAGCACCCCATTTTTAGGAATCCTCTTTCTTACAAACCACTTCAAAAACAAGCTCAATTTCGTAGAAACAAGATCAAACATTGTGACAAAAATACAAGATCCTTAAATTGCAAATCCAATTCATAGAGGAGACTAATTCGGTATAAATAAAACCAAAATTAGAATCTTGGGCGATGATTTCCTGGTCATGCTATTTCAATATGAAATTAAAGAAGATTCGTGGAAAGAATTCCATAATTGCAAAAAAAAACTAAAGAATGACACAAAGGTAATGGACAAGATTATGTGCCTCCACCTGAACCACTATGAAGAGAAGCACGAGGGTTTATCCATTAATCCCTTATATTTTTTTTTATAATGATTTGATTATGTTTGTGTTTGAAGTTCATGGGAATGAGCATTACAATTCAATATTGTAATCATCTATTATTTCTAATTTTCCAATGTAATCAAGTGGAGTAGAGATTAGTTTCAAACCTAAGATGTCTTCAGAATAAAGGTCAATATTTAGAGAAGAGCATATTTCTAAATACTTTATTTGTATTTGACATGCATCTTGGAACACTAATTTTGGATCATAGAGAATATTTTGTCAAATGACCTAAATAATTGAAAACTTCTTCATTAATAAGGCAATTTCAGAGAGTGGAACACATTTACCCAACAATTTTATCATACACAAGTAGAAAAAGAAACATTAAATGATAATAGAGTATAGATTATTAAAGGACATGAATTCTTTCAAAACTATTCCCTCGACTAAAATTTTCCAAGTTCAATATTTACATAATAATTGAGGACAACTTAGTGAAGGAAAATGATGCTTTAAAAACCACATCTTTGATGTGAATGGTTGCATGGCTACATCTTGCACTAAAAATCAGTAAGATCAATATCTACTTAATGCTTTTATAGATTCCATAAAATTTAAAGGGAACTTTTACATCATATTTCGAACATCTTGTATAAGAATACATATCAAAATTTAGTGGGTTAAATAAAAACATAATAATAACTTTCCCACTCACCAGCATTGGGGAAAATATTCAACGGTCATTTGGGGAAACATAAAAAAAAAAGGATTTACAAGATCAAAAATTTCTCTACATATTAACGAAAACCACTCGTGCAAAAGTCTTATACCAGTTGCAAACTCTACAAGAATTCCCCCCTATAAAACATCAACTTCTACATCAGAAAGTGGCTCAAATGAATCCAAAAGAAGTTCATATTTATGAACTACAATTTCATGTTGTTCATCATGATCTTCTTATGGTTTTGGAAGCATAGTGATTACTATATACCTCTTAGACATGAAATCAAGAATAAATTTATATTCAAGTAACCAAAAATGAGCATCATGCAATGGTAAATGTTGAATAATATTGTTTACATCTAATCGCCATGAACTTACCATTGATATAAAATATTCCATGTCATATTTGGAAAGCTTGGGAATGGCATCAATGCCCTTTAGAATGAAAAGGAACGGAATCCAACCAATAGGGAAATCATCACACGTGTTTCCCAATTTTCATTGAACCAAAGGTTGGACACACCTGAGCGATCACTGCAGAAAACTCCACCGATAACATCTAAATGTAAGGCACCATCAACTTATCAATTAGCTAGGGGTTGATCTAATTTCACTCTTCTTGAAGCAGGCTGGCAATGGATTCAACAAGCTTGATTATTTTATTGGAGAGAGGAGGCCTCAACCCATATGGGATCATAATGCGATGTTAATTTTAGTTCTTGAGATTTGTTTTCCATAGAAAATTAGTTTGGAGTGTTAGATTGAGGCCCAAATGGAATGTACCAAAGTGATATTTGGTATTTATCTATGGTTTCTTGTTTGGAAACAAGAATGAGATAGTTTTTAAAGTATAAATCAAACCCGAGTCTGTACCAGAATGGTAGATTCATGATTTTAAACATGAACTAAAAGATGGGAATGAATCACCATGTTTTGAATATATTAAGAAGAGGAAAAATGATTCAAGAAGGTAGATATTTCCGACAACAACGAGAATAGATGTCTTTGAGTTTTTGAATGAAGATTCAATGCTGGCATTCAATATTGGATCTGTCATGATAAATGGACTCAAGATTTGATGATGGAATTTGATATTGGGTCTGTCGCGATCAATGGACTGACGATTCAATCATGGCATTCAATATTGGGTCCACTAGTCATAAAACCATAATTCACAACTTTCTCGGATGTCATTTTCTCACAATATGAAAAGTTTGTGGTTGGGGAGTCATTTTCCCACACTATGAAAAGTTTGTGGTTGCTAGTGGTATTCTAAAGAAAAATTAAAGTTTAAATTTTTTAAAAGTGTTATAATTTTCCAATGCTAAAAGAATAGATACAATATTTTATTTGCACTTACATATTTTAGTTGTATTTGAGAAATTTTACATGTTTTTGGTTATGATATTAGGTGCTATTTATTATAATAATAATAAATAATAATAGTCTAATTTTAAGATTATGTTTTTATGCAATGATTTTTCTAATAAATTTTATGAAGGAAAAACGTCAAATGCTGGAAGGAAACAAGTTCTTTTAACTTGGTTGTATTGAAAATATTTAGGTGTTCTTGCACATTAGGTGGGTAAAAATAAAATAGAGTATGTAGTAAATGGATTACTATTTAAAAATAAGCGTTGGTTTATTAAAATTCATATGTCAAATTTGGAATGAGTGGGATACACATATTTCTTTAGGTAAAATATATTCAAATTGTTGTGCGAATGGGGTTGTAAGACACTATGCTTTCATCTTGAGAAAATGGAGTTCTCTCCTAGTCAATCACATAGTTTAGATTGTTATAAGTAAAGTAGGTTTTTTCCTTAAGATGTCAACATTTCATTTTAAGAAGTGAGATAGTGTGGTTTCAATGAGGACTTAAAATATGGAATGAGCATGCACATTTGGCATGTTAATGTTATATTCTACTTATGGTATAAGTGCACATCTAAGAATCCTATAAAAAAGGTTGGAGAGTTTGAATACCTAAAGATGTTGGAGGGTTATAGTCTCAATTTGAGGTTTAGACAAGTAATTTAAGCACCATGAGAAGTTGTGAAGAAAATTTAAGATATTTGATAAGTTGCATGAAGGAAACTTGGTGGTGGTACTAAGCGAACATTCCTTGATCAAATTTCATACCCTCTCCTTAGTACTACAAATTTTCAAGACAAAGAAGAAATGTGAAATAGATTTGCAACCCCCTAAATAAGTTGGAAAGGTTGTTCCAACATATATAGGTGGTCACGTTGTGTTGCAAAAGGAGGTGTTGGCCCATTCCCATTTTTGATCATTTTTCAACCATTAAAATCAATTCCCTATGAATGTGATCAAATGATATGACCCTAAAGACTCTAATATGATCCAAAATTCTAATCATCCTCTGATCCAAGAAAGAAGTGTATAAGGAAGTATAACATTTCATCCAATCTATAATAACCTTGGAATCCCCTATGACTGGTATGTTTAGATTGTTGAAGTGATGCAATTAAAATTACTAACATAATCGACTAATTCATATTATTATAGTTCTTTTTAGGTAGTCATATTTGTGTTCCTAGACTAAATTAGTCATTTGTGTTAGTATTTTGTACCCGTATTACATATTAGCTAGTTGTATATTTTATCTTGGGACTAAATTAGTCATTTATGTTAGTCATTTTTAGTTGGGTCTGTTAATATTGCTAATTTTTGTAGTATTTCACTTGGAAAATTTGTGCTGACTAACATTTTTAGTCATCTAGTCTCTAATTTCACCATTTTCTAATAATGTTTGGTGTGGAGATTGCAAGCAAGGAGGTTAGGATTATCTTATGGAATGAAGCTAAACAATATGTACCATACCTTAGCACTTTTACTTTTAATTCATTTAGTGTTTGGTATTATATACCTTGGCAGATTACCTATGTATATGAAATATTACATCAACTTCCAATGTAAGAATTATATATACCTCGACCTTGAAATTGAATGGAAGAAGTATTACCTATGAATTTGACTTAGCTTTTTCTACATTGTTATTACATGCCTCCAACATTATTGTAGCAAGGAAAAAATGAAAACATATTACATTCCCAACATATTACATGCCTAGTGTATTACATTCTCCACCATATTACAATGCTCCAGTGTATTACAATTCTCCAGAATATTACATGCTCCACCGTATTTTCTCTAACATATTACATGCCTAGTGTATTACATGTGCAATATATCACATGCCCAACTTATTAAAATTCCCAACGTATTACATGCTCCAACATATTTTTTCCAAATGCCTCCAACGTATTTGCTCAAAACGTATTTTCTCCAACATTTTTGCTTGACACATATTTTCTCCAAATGTATATGCTCCAATGTATTTACTACAAACATATTTGCCTCCAACATATTTGCTCCAAATTCCTCCAACATATTTTCTCCAAATGCCTTGAGTGTTAACATACTAATTCCTTCAACGTATTACATGCATGCTCCAACATATTAAATGATCCAATGTTTAATACAAATGCCTCCATAATTATTACAAACACCTCCAACAGTATTACAAATGCATCCACCATTATATGCAAATGTATTATTGCATAGATGCTCCAATTTTAATATACAAATGTTCTTACATTAATATGGAGCCTCTTTTCATGTCCATAACTTGTAGCATTTTGATATTGCAAACAAAGTTGGATAGCAACGTTGAGTTGATTTTGCTAAGAGTGTTCAGTTGGAATTAAAAGAAGCATGAGATATAGGAGAAGCCTTAGTATTATAATATATTACAAGCAACATTAATGCTAATGTTCAATATTATGGAGGAACCTATTGTTTATTTATGATAGAGAAACATATTTATTATCTCTCTTGCCACATGTTTATTTGAAGCAATTTATTATTTGTCTTAGTTATTATTTGCAGCAATATTATTCATACATTAGACAATAGTGGAATCCCTATTAGAGAGGAGCAAGAAATATGGAAACATCTTCAATATATTTCATTTGAAGGGTCTACAATTTGGAATAGTGTCCACAACTTGGAGCAATGTCCACATTCATAGTGAATTAAGACTTGGTACTAATAATGGATATGATTGTATGTATTCAATGCTATTATGAAGTATCGTTTTCCATCTTAAAACTCTTGCCATTGATGTCAAAGGGGGAGGCAATAGAGGTATTTTTTCTGGAAGCAGAGATATTTTATGTTGCCATCAATGCCTAAGGGGGGGAATTTTGGTAATGTTTGCATCCATGTCATTTATCACATGAATGTTGGATGTTGAATTAGTGATAATTTATACCTAAATGCAAGAGGTTGAAAGTGATGTGAAGTGCAAAGGCTATGCTAATTAATATAAAGGCTAAACATTGTCAATTGGAACATAAAATATTGAGACACAAGCTAAAAATATATATATTTTAATTGAACAAAAAATGTATGATACAAAATAATCATTATTGGTTGAGTTGTTTTATTTTAGCCCTAGTTTATGTTACAAATTGTTTTTAGAACTGAAAATGAAGAGACAAGCTTATGAGTGGTTTTTTTGAAGACCAAGGAACAATGGCTCATTTCATATTCCTATAAAGAATACAAACAACCAATGATTCTTACTTATAAAATATACAATTTAGAATGGAAAAAGGGATTTTTGAGGAAAAATAGTTTGCAAAGAAAGTTGATGGGCAGCAACACAAGAGACACAAAGTGGAAAAGGAGAAGAAGTGCAACAATAGACTTGATAGCAGAACTGTGAATGAGATAACCAAAATTTATGACTTGATTTTGTGATTGAGATGTTTATGTCTATTGTTATATTATAACTTGAAAAAGAAAACATTTTAGCCTATTCAAGTAGGAGCATCCTCTGGGTTGTAGCATGGAGAAAATTTGTGGGAGTTGGAGCTTCCTTTGAGGTAGGAACCTCCTGTACGTTGTAGACTACAAAAATATGGTGTAATAAGAAGTATCATCATGCCTTCACATCACTTTAGTCCTAAAATTCATGGTTTTCTCCCTTCGGGGTTTCCACTTATTTGTGGTGTCTTCATGTGTTAGTTCTTGAATGCCATGTGAGTTTTCTTCAATTTTTTATAAATAAATCTACAAATTTATTCCTTTGACACTTACAAAATGAATTCAATAATAATAGCGCATGAACATGAACCATTAGGTGCAAGAAAATAAAATTAAGTTGAGAAAATGTAAAGTATTTTGAATTATTGATTCAACCCCACTCCCTCTCAGTAATTCACAATCATAAATATCAATTTCCTATGTAAATCACATCATCAACATAAATGCAAACAATTAAAATATTAACTTTCATGTATGTTTTTATATAAAGATTGGGTACATTAATGTTGTGTTTGAATCATTTATTGAGTATATAAGAATCAGTGATGTTGTACTATACTCTACGGCCTTGTTTTAAACCATACAAATTCTTTCCAACATTGTAAACTTTCAGCTCTTGACCCTTGATTTCATATCATGAAGATTGATATACATAAACTTCTTCCTTCAAGATCCCATTTAAAATCGTTGATTTGATCTCCATTTCAAAAATATGCCAATTATGTTTTTCGACTATTGCTAATATTTTTATGACACTATCTAACATTTCTATTGGGGTGAATGTTTTCTCATAATCTACTCTAGGTCGTCGAGTAAAGCTTTTTTCTATGGATTTGAATTTATGGTTTTAAATTTTCCCTTTTTAATAAAATTGGGTCTTACATACACATTTAAATTAAAGGCTTGTGTTTCATTTTGGTAGATCTACATGACTCCTTATGTCATTCTTTTCTATTTTTGCATTTTTTTCATTTACAGCTTCAACCCATTGTTTGTTGTTAACTACTTCAAAACATGTTGGATGGAAACACAACAAAGGAAAATGTACTTTTCCAATATCCATTTATTCGTAGATTTTACTCAAAACGTTTTGTTTTCTATTGGATGGACAACTCAAATTCATTGCCTAGGCATGGTTTTTTTGCATTTTATCATCCTCGGTTTTCCCTTTCAATTGGAACTTGTAGTCATGCCAATCCTTGTCTCGGTTGTTCCTCTTCTTTTGCTTCACTTGGATCCAATGCATATAGAGAAACTTTGTTGGTATTAGTTCTATTATATTGACCATTAAATAATTGATATTCAAATAATTTCACATATCTTCTAATAATTTCCTTCTTGGTGATAAGATTGTACAATTTATAAGTCTTGGATTATTCACTATAACCAACAAATATGCATTTTTCACTTTTTTCATCCATTTTACTTCTCACTTCCTTTGGAACATGTGCATATGTTACACAAACAAATAATCTCACATGTAATACACTTGTCATCATACCATTGCAAGGTTCTAAGGGAAATTTGCCTTTGATGCTTTTGGTTAGAAACTTGTTCACAATATAAACCGAACTTGCTACTTCTTCTACCCAATAGTCATTTTGCATATTCTTTTCCTTAAACATGCTTCTTGTCATATTCATGATCGTATAACTTTTTCTTTGTAATACCTCATTTTTTTCTGGACTATACCTTTCTGTAAATTGTGTTTGTATACCTTGGTTTGTGAAATGTGATGCAAATTATCTGGAGTGATATTCACCTCCTTCCTATGATCTTAATACTTTACTTTTATTTCCAATTTGGTCCTTTGCAATGGGTTTGAATTAATTGAAATTTTCAAATATATAATATTTTTTGTAAGAATAAAACACAATTCATTCTACTAAAATCATCAATAGAGGTTAGAAAGTAAAAACTTCCTCCTATTAATTAGGCTTTCATTGAACCACAAAGGTTTGTGTGTGGTATTGTTGTAATATTCGTTAATATTGGGAGTGGGTGAATCACTATTAATAATTTTTAACTTAAAAAACTTGTAAATGCATCTACAGGTATAAATAAAATCACAAAAATATAAAAAACACAAATATTTTTGTGTCAATACCATGGAAATAATTTTCTTAATACACATAAAGAGTACATTGAAAGTTATGAGCAACAACAGAAAGGAAGCACTATCTCCTATGTTTATCAACACCAACTTCATGGTTTGTCAACATGAACTGAAAGGAATCATTAGAGAATTTTTGAGTTCTAAAATGGGCCTCCTAAGAAATCTTATAAAATAATATTGGAAATAATAAAATAAGATTGGATTACTTCATCAAGTTTAGGAAGCCAAAAAGAAAAAACTACTTTTTCAACTCATATTTTAAACTTATCGCCTTACGTGTTTACTCAAATTTTGAGCAAGAGAACTCAATGAATGCAAAATTTAGTTTTTCATCTAAGGAGCACCCATGTTGAATACTTTCCATGGATCCTACTATAGGAAAAATGTGAATTACATGAAAAAATGTGATTTCAATCAACATTTTCATGTATTTTACATATTTTGTGTAGTGGGGTCCATGGAAAGTATGCCACATTGGCACTCCTTC
>APFE030418509.1:0-10310 GCA_000404065.3 Pinus taeda
AGAGTTAGAATCCTCTGTCTTGGGTATTAATGCAATGAATGTTGCATTCAGGCCCGGATACATCCATCTTAGAGTGCGTGACTCTTCTACTACTTGCCATACTTCCCATTTGATTAGCTTCCAAAAATGCTGAAAGAAATTTGAAGTAAAACCATCTGGACCAGGAGCTTTTCCCGCTTTTAATAAATTCACTGCTGTCTCCACCTCCTGAAGACTGATAGGTTTGAGAAGGAGAGTGTTATGGTCTTCCGTTATTAAGCGAGGAATATGGCTTATGATTCTGTCGATCGCCTCTGCTCTATTGATGTTGGGCTCTTGGTTCATTTTCCTGAAGTAATGGAGAAATTCCTGTTCTATTCCTTCATGGGTTTCAATTTTGGCTCCCTGTGCATTATTGACTTGTGAGGTTTGATTACTCATTCTCCTTTGGACTGTAGTTTTATGAAAAAACTTGGTGTTCTTCTCCCCTTCCTTCAGCCATCTGATTCTAGATTTCTGCCGCCAAAGAACTTCCTCCTATAGATCTCGTTCTAGAAGTTTTTTTTCGTTTCTTGTTCTTTTTGTACTAGTTCTTCCGACCGTCCTTCCGAAATTATTCTTTGCTGAATATTTTTTATTTCTTGAATGAGGAGTTCCTTCTCCCTGAAAATTTTTCCAAAAGTGGTTTTGTTTCAGCGTTTTATCTCCTCCTTGAGTAGCTTCAACTCTTTTTGGAATCTAGCCATTTTTGTAGCCTCAGTCGGATTACAATTTTGCCATATTGTACGGATGAAGTCATTAAAATCTGGATGAGAGAGCCAGAAAGCTTCAAATAGAAAGGTTCTTTTTATATTGTTACCAGGCCTGTTCCAATGCAATGCAATGGGCCAGTGATCCGATCCGGAGAATGGAATAATGGTGGCTGTGAATTCTCCTCTGATGTGTACTGCATTATCAGAAATTAGAAACCGATCCAAGCGAGACGCGATTTTCAATGGAGCTACTCATTTGTTAGTTCAGGTGTAGAGGCCGTTGGAGGTGGGCAGATTAATCAGCCAGTTATTTTGGATAAAATCTTTTAGGAGTGAGCCATCCCTGTTTATTCTGCAGTGCCCGCCTTGCTTTTCCTCTATTGACGCAATCATATTGAAATCTCCTCCAGACACCCAGAGCGGGAATGTCCTATCTGCGTTGAGCTGCGATATTACATCTAGTATTTCCGCTTTCTGCTGAGTTTCTTGCGGAAAATATACATTTGTGATATGGCCATAGATGTTCGTACCCAGAAGATGAAATATGGCTTGAATGAAATTTTTATTTGCATGGATATTAACTAGTTTGATTTTTCCTGCATCCCAGAGAATAGAAAGTCCTCCTAAAGCTCCTTGAGCATCTACAGCTGTAACTAGCCCTCCTAGCCAGGCCTTAGCTGCAATTTTTTCCAAAAGTATCGAATTGCATTTGGTCTCCTGCAAAAAAAGGATTGCTAGTTTTTCCTCCATTATCAAATTTTTTAGAAGTCTCCCTTTCCTTGGGCAATTGAGCCCTCTGATATTCCAAGATATCGACTTCATTGGGAAGGTTTGGGGTCAGTATTGTAATACTTGGTTAGTTTGGCATATCTGCCTGACTCAACCAAGACCTCTCCAATCTTAATAGTTCTTTCTAAACCCATTTTCCAACCTCTCTTTTTACTGTCTTTGGTGATGAATTTACCATCCCATTGACTGCATGTTTGAACACCTAGAGAATATTTTTTTTGAGCTTTATTCAAGACTTCTACTAAGTTATCTACTTGTCTATCAGGGATTTTGTCAAAGTTACCTGATTTGCAAGCTTGTTCTAGACCCAAAATGTCAAGTTCCCCAATATCTATTGGTTCGCTGTCTTCGTCCATGAAATGCGGTTCTTGAAAGCTTCCTTCTGCCTCCTTCCCTTTGTCTGTGCTGTGAGTTGTATTGTATATATCCATTTCCGGATTATTCCATGTCTCTGAGGCCGGCTTGATCTTTTCGCCTTCCTGGGTCGTCTTATTTTCCCTTGTTTTTGAAGAGGGGCGTGTTGCTTTTTTCTGAAATAGACCCTTCCTGTATTTCTGCATTTGCTAAGACCTCGAAACTGTTGCTTGTGGAGGGCTTGGACAGATCCTCTGGCGCCGTCTTAGGAGGTGCTGTGGATTTTTTTCTTCCTCTTCTTCTATTTGTTACTTTGGTGAATCCATCCTGAGATTGTTGCTCTTGGCTGTTTTGAGCTGTGGGCTTGTTGTTTAAGGGGCAATCTCTGAAGAGATGGCCCAGGGCATGACATTTCCTACTGCGGAAAGGGACATGCTCATAGTCAATAACCTGAATCCAATCTTGGTCTTCATGAAAGAGACACACCGTATCTGGCAAAGGTTGCTTCAGATCCATGTATACGCAGATCCTGGCATAGGAGGCATAAGAGGTATATCTTATGGTCTTTGTTTCTTTTGCAACTTTGACAAAGTCTCCTAAGACCGATCTGATGGCTTTTAGTGACTCCTCCTCCCAATATTCCCAGGGTAGCGAGTACATTCGGATCCATACTGGTGCATAACTTATATCTTCCTTGTCTGGATTGAAACGGCCGACCCATTCTCTGAGAAATAGCCCTGCAGAGTTGAAAAAATAGGGACCCCCATCGAAGACTCTGTTTCTGTCTTCCAAGCAGTTAAAGATTGCAGTAAAAAACCCTTTCGGCCCTAGAAGCAGGGTTATTTGTCCTTTTGGGCGCCATTTTATATTGATCCAGTTTCTCAGGGCCTTTTCTGTCGGCTAGAATTCGATAAATTTACCTATGAGAGCATGATCCATCATATACTGTATTCTTGCATTAATACGGTGGCTGGGTAATTCAACTTCTGGCCTGTGAGCAACAACAGGCTTGCATGTAGATGAACTAACCTTTGGGTTATCTTGCTAAGCTTGATCTTCCTTCGTGTTCTGCGTTTCCTCTGTGGTTCTATCATTGTTTACCTGTTCCTCAATGGGATTTACCTCGGGTCCTTGTTGGTTTTCTCCGGGTGGAGGTACCGCTCCTCCCTCCCCCTGGGGGGGATCCATTATTGTCGTTTTCTCAGGCCCCGTGCCTGACTCTTCTGCGCTGCCCCTGTCAGATCTGGGATTCACTGGGCAGGGAACCTGCCGCTGCAGGTCTCTGCAGAAACCCTAGTGCTTGCTGCTTTCCGGTGACCGTCCTCACGCGCTCCGTCGCTCCGCTCCTATCTTTCTCAATACCAGCTTTGATATTACCGCATATCAAAACGAGAATTGCAGTATGCTAACAGTGGTCATTTTTGTAATAAAATTTGATGGCGATTGGAAATTACAGGATAGACCTAAATTATTCTCGTGGGATCCAACGTAGTTAAGGCATATGTCAGTGTGGATCATCGATTGCAAGAAAATGGAGATTGATTATATGTTATGGCAATGAAACTCGCTCTAAGTATCAATTCAGATATTTCACATTGAGTGATTGATGCGACAAACAGGTGAAGAACACATTACTTTAGAACATTACACATATAAAAGCCTAAAACGCAATGTGAAAATGAAGATTGTAGACTGCTTATATTCTAAGAAGCGCACAACATTCTAATTCAATGTTCGTAAAGCTAATTGGATGTGCGTAAAGTTAATTGGATGCCTATTCGTAAAGCTAATTGGATGTGCGTAAAGTTAATTGGATGCCTAAATTCAAAGATGATAACTGGGGAGAGTTATCCTGAATAAATTCAGGATCAAATCTAAACTTAGGTTACGAGCAACCGCGTGTAAGTCGACAATAGACATTCCTATGGGTCCCTACTCTTCTAGCCAAAACACAACAGGTCATATATATATACTTAATGAGATTTGAACCTTCACACAACAAGTTATATATATATACTCAATGAGATTTGAACCCTCATCTCTTAGGCTTCACCTAGCGAGACTCATCGGTAAACCCCATATAGTATGTATCTCCTTTTACCATCGTTGAATTCATGGATTGAAGGACAATGGTTTAATGGTAGTATGTGTTTTTTTTTACCACCGTTGAATTCATGGATTGAAGGTCATTGGCTCAATGGTTGATATGGTTTTAGAACTAATGCATCAAATAATGATAGGTTTTTGTAAAACTTTCCATGTTTGAGGATGAATATATCATATGATGATATGTACAAAAGACTACATGTTTCGAAACCTTTTTACAAGTACAAAAAGCAAGGATTCATTCTCAGCAATTTCATGTTAGTTCATTGGGAATTAGTTTGAAGCCACGTGGATAAATTTTGGACAACCATATGATATAAGGTTGCTCTCCTACCTTACTATTTTAAGCATTGTGTAATGCTGCAAATCTGGAAAGCCTTGGAGATTAATACTGTTAGATGATCCAAAAATAATTTATTATCATAGGTTATAAAATTGAAATAAAATAATTATTAATTTAAGAAATTAAATTAATAATTATTATTCTAGAATGATTAATTATTTAATGGAGACAATTAGAAATTAGTATATTGTTGTAACAAGATATGACTCTCCAAATGTGTCGTATCTTAAGCTCTATTTTAGGAGATTAGTTAGCTAGTTGGTTTGAATAGCATTTAATGTAAATGGAAACTTGTTATTTAATAAGTGATCCATAATTAGAGGTAGTTAGGACATGGAGCCTATAAATAGCTCTTTGCAAGAGTGTTTGGTTGTTCGGGTGTAAACTCTTACAAGATCAATTATGTAATTATTTTTTTCTGATTAATAAAATTAGGTGTCTGAGGACACTTCTGCCATTATTGTGGTATCAGAGCTATAGTAATGCTACAGTGGATGTGAGGAGGAGATTCCAATTGTACAAATTTTTGGAAAACTCCATTGAATTGTTCAGTGAATGTTGGGTAAGAAATCTGTCAAATTTTTGTTTAAAAGAGAAGAAATTTTATTGATTTTAGATTTTGAAATCTGAAAATCAAATTTTTGAATTATAATCAAAATCGTTGGGTCTTGAATTTCTATTATTTTCTGCCTCGTCAAATACCACATATTTTACATCTCGAACAAATGTTGTGCGGCGCCATCTCCTGGGATCAAAAGAAATGGGTTTATTGTTAAATGACCTTGTCCAACACAAATTGGAGATTACGTTCTCTGTGTAGAAGTTTGAATTCTATTGGCACTGTGTGACTGAGGAATGATCAGCGCAAGGAGGGCTGAATCACAAGCGGTCTTTTGTATCAACCTTTGAGAATTCGATTTCCAGCATAGGCAATTGATTGGCGCAGTTTAATTAAAAACTAAGAAGTTTGTTTAACTATCATTGCAGAGTAATAGTGTTGGGTGCAACATATTTGAGACGCTATAGTGTGGAGTTAAATTCAAGGTATGAACCAGCATCGTTTACCAGATTAAATGAATGCGTTGAAGATGTATGAGACTGTGTTAATTGAAGACTGATGCAAAAGTTATTGACATTAATGTTATGAGGGCGTTGTAGCTGACAGCGAATAGATTGATTTAAAAGGTGGAACAGCATAGCGCTATAATTGTATGGATGGTGTTATGTTAAATGGTCGATGTGTGAAGATGCAGGTCTGCATTTGAATACAGTGATTCGATTCAAAGGCGAATTGTATTGGGAGCAGAGGTACTTTAATGGGGTTTAAATGTTGAAAGAAATTTATAGTGATAACAATGCTGCCTGTTCGTAGGTCTAAACAGTCTATTATGAATCAGAAGGAGATAAACCCAACGTCAAGCCAGTGTGAGCCAGCCTACCAGCAACACGCGAGCATGCTAGCAATAAGAAATATTTTTTAATTTTGTAACATTAAACTTGATTTAAACTTGATTTAAATAAATAGTTATTCTATAAATTATAATTTAAACTTATTAAAAACAAAATGAGAATTATTTTAATACAAATATATTAATCATGTATGCAGAAAAAGAGATGCGACCCTTTCCACGCACAATGAATTCAGACGTTAATTCTAGGTTGAAATCAATTTACCGACATAGAAGTAGTAAAATGCGACTCTGTCAGGAGGAATTGAATTATGAGTTGAATCCTCACCCGAAATCGGTTTGTATTCACTACCAAAAATCTTCCACCCGATGTAGAAAAAGTCGAATGCGAGCACCAAATTGATAATAATAAAATTAATAATCATTTTAAAGCACAATCCATAACGCAAAAAGTACAAATATTATTACAATATATTTTTAACACAAACCAGTATTATAATTAAAGTATATAGCCTTTTATGACTTAAAAGAGATGATGAGAAAGGAAAGAGAAAGAGGAAGGAGAAAAAACCCTATCAGAAGGAAAGTGTTCAATTAAATGAAACATATGCATGTGGGAATGTACCTGACTTTCATGAAGAAATGACATATGAACATCAATTTAAGCTTGACTTATCACTGTCTAGCATAGAAATATTGAAGAATGAAAACAAAGATATGAAGAAACTAGTGGATGAACCAAAAACAGTCCCCATCTCAAATCACAATTAGCAGATGAACCAAAAACCCATACATCAGGCACTCTGTGGACCCACCAGGATTATGAAATAAAATGCATAGAGTATCAGGTCCAGAAGCCCCAAACCGTAAATCACAATCGGAAAATTACAATCAGCTTATCGACCCAAATATTTGCAATAACATCGGACCCGCCGGGGTTATAAAATACAATGGATAAAATATCGGGTTCAAAGCCCATCGTAAAATCGCAATTGTGGATCCCAGGGTGGTACTCCATGTGACTACTCCTGCTGTGATTTGCAATTGTGATTTGATCGCATTACAACCTTGGCTCTGTTGGGGGCTAATTCTTTAAAATTTGTTCCTCCTTCGACCTAGAATATGTGATTTCGCAATTGCAGTCAAGATCCCACCAGGGCCAATTCTCCTTAAGCTGCTTCTTCCTTTTGCTCTGATATGTGATATACAAGACCAATGGTAGCCTACCACTTGGTGTTTCCCCATTCGCTGAGAGTGTCTACCACATCACTCCTCCATCCACTTGGACAATTCAAATATAAAAGTTGACCTGCTCTAACTTCTTTATACCAACTTGGTTTCGAGTGTTATTCACACCGTTGGAATCATGATGACGAGCACTTCGATCCAATGCTAAGTTTATCTAGATCCTGCCACTTCGAGTTTTGAGCCTTTTACCATGCCACTAGTACGTTTTGAAGATCCACCTGGATCGGGACTAGGCCTTAGCATCCCCAACTGGGATTGACATTTTGTCAAACACTTAACATCGATGCAACCTTCAGGTCTAGGATACAAGACAGAGCATAAATGACTGAAAGAACTTATGAAACATAACTAGAAGGAACACCTCCTTCTCCATTGAACTATTATATCATCAATTAGGTCTTACATCCATCCATTTAACAATTACAAGTAAATAGATGAAATAAACATGACATGAACCATTTATTTAACCATTCTTATAACTAGCATAAAACCATATAAATATCAGATATATGTCAGCCATTAAATCCATATATAAACCATTGCAAAATTAAAAGAACTTAAGTTTTTCTTAACCATAGGAAAATTTGACCATGTTTGAGACTTCGACGTAACTACCAGGTTTGGGAACTATTGTTGTTTCTATTTTAAATCGGTTGATCTTCCCTATTTTTGATTCGTTAGTCTTTTTATTTCTATTAATTAGTGAAAGCTACACTTGATGTTCTCCAACATTTTTTTGAGTTGAAAAACTAAATATTTTTAATCAAATAAAGTTATTACTATTTTTATTATAGCAAATTTATTAATAATTTATTGTTTTGAATATGTAAATGATGAATTATACATATATATGTATATATAGAAGGAGGAAAAATTAGTTTATCATATGAATTGAATTGATTAGAATAAAAGCTTACCCCGGTGTTAAATTTATTTGGAACCATGTTTTTAAAGTTGCAGAGTTATGTAAGTGTAAGATATTTTAAAGTTATGGAAATGGAGAGACAATTTATCACATTCAGAACAGCCATTCCACTCCAAGAAAACAGAAAACAACCTGACTTGTGTGACTTATCACATTCAAAACACCAATTCCATTGGGATGGAGTACTCATCGTTTGATTATTTATAAGAATCCAAAATATGCATGACAAATAGTGTAGTGTAGTATATTTACATTTGCTGGAGTTGGGAACAATATAATTGTTTAAATTAATAATACACGTGGGAAATCTATATATATTTTTAAAATAATAATAAACGTGGGATATATATATTCACGTGTGTTTTGAAGCATATTTACAGCATTTATGGAAAAAGTATTCTAATACCGTTGTATCTATAATGGATGTATTCTGAGATTGATTTATCATAAGCAATACAGTATGCCAAGAAATTATGGCAAATTTGCAATGATGTATATATTATGGAGAGAAGTCACATATACACACAGCATATTGCTGCTATGAGAAGTTTCAATTTTCCTTTTCCTGAGCGTCGCCTATTATGGAAAATTTGCAATGATGTATATATTATGGAGAGAAGTCACATATACACACAGCATATTGCTGCTATGAGAAGTTTCAATTTTCCTTTTCCTGAGCATCGACTCTTTTTGCTGCTCGCCTGATTTTTTTGATGTGCTTGTGTTGCTGCTTCTCCAACAACCACTGGTGGCGGGTATTTTTTATAAAATCCCCCGAAGCCTCATCGATATCCTCTAACAACGTCCACTACTGCTGGGTATGTTCCATGTACACTTCAGCGGCCTCGTCGACTAACAGCCACTCCAGATGGAAATTTTTTATGTAACAACCGATAGCTTCATCCATATCATTATCTTCTTCAGCAGCAGTAACCTGATCATCATGATGGATATAATAATTAGCATCCGCGAGCACCTCATTAAATATGTCTTCCTCAGCAGTAGCAGCAACCGCCGGCTCATCGACATCTTCTTCGGCAGCATTATTAGGAGCAACGTCATCAAGAGCAGCATCATCAGGAGCAGCATGATTAGGAGCCCCGTCAGCAACAGGAGCAGTAGCATGATTAGGAGCCTCTTCTTCAGCAGCAGCATCTACATAATGATGATGATTATTGGTGGTGGCGATCTCCATCTCATCTTCTTGTCGTTCGAATGCCCATTGCTTCCGCTTCATTATGATAAAAGCATCCGCTGACTTATTGATATCATCACTATTATTGATGACATCACCACCTGAAAGTATTCCATCTTCATAATTTGGGATGACATCACCACCTGAAAATATTCCATCTTCATAATTCGCCACCTTTAACTCAATTTCTGCATTCTTCTTTTTCTTTCCATTATTGGCCTTCTTCTTCTTGTGCATTTCCGCATTCTTCCTTTTCTTGCCATTTGGAATCACTTTTCTTACTTTCTTAATTACTTGGACTTTTAGCAGCCCCTTGGCCAGAGCTATGAACGCTTGCTTTGCAAGCTTGAGAGGGGCACTCAGCTTATTCATGACCGCTATCTTACTAACAGAACAACGTGCAGTGCAGTGAGAAATAACTCGCAGGCTGCTGGCGGTGACAAATCAAAGGAGGTGGATTTCAGAGTATGCAGCCACGAGAATAGAAAAAAGGAGGTGGATTTCAGAGTATGCAGCTAAGGGAGCAGAGAAGAGGAGGTGGATTTGAGATCAGCAGAATAAAAGGGAAATATCAACAGTATTTCTTGGTTGTCGCTCAAGTCTATGTCGGAAACTCTTCCTCCTGATTGTTTGTTAAGTGTATGTTAAGTCTATGTTTAGTTGTTGGTTAATTCTAAGTCTTATTTGTATTTTGTTAATGTGCATGTAAACTCTAAGTCGGAAAATTTTATCGGACGTGCAGGTGGGTTGTGGTTGCATGCCCTCCAGCTTCCACAAGCCAAAAGCATGAGATGATTATTGGTAAATACTAATCAGAGTTTTTTGCAACGGCTAAAAACCTATCGAAGCATGCCACACTGTTTGATTCAATCCGTTTTCGGTGATTTATTCCGGCCGGGAGCCGACGATCTGTATTTCTAGGAGTTCGCTGCCCTATGTGGATCACCAGATTGATGGAAGTCATGGTATTGAGAAGTTATCATATTGACAAGTGTCAGTGATCCCGAATTAATTTAAGCTCTCCTTTGACGGAGACGAAAAACCAATAAAGACTAAAGATTTAATAAATAATCAACCAAATGTACCTATATCTTCTTTCATCGTTGTTTCAATATCCAAGTTTCATAAAATATTTTATAAAATTTAATAAAAGATTTCAAATATGCTAATTTTACTTTTGTGTGTTATTAGTTATTAATAGTAATTTAAT
>APFE030418513.1:2326-17182 GCA_000404065.3 Pinus taeda
CAGCAAAACGGTCAAGCCTTTGACCTCGATTTTTGTGCCAGGTAGTACGGCCTTCAAAAATCGAACCTTCCACAAGTTTTCAGCTTGATTGGACCAAGCGTTGACCAAAGTCAACGCTGGTCAAACTTTCTGCGAAACCCTAGTAGCAGAAAATCGTACTACAGCTCAGCCGTACGGTCTGTCCTCTTCGTCCTTCCCACGTGTGGCTGAAATTCGTCCTCCAGGTAGCTCGTACTCTTTAGGATGAGAGAGGAAGATGTGAGTTGCGTTGTGTTGAAATTCTCTCCAACTTTTCCTGTATTTATATCCATCAATGAGGGTGTGTGACACATCTGTTGGGCATGTGAGCCTACATTACAAAACTGGCCGACCTTGCACATATAATTTATTAAAAATAATAAATTCAAAATATAAGTTCTGCTCATCAGATTAAGATAATTTTTATATGGATTTTACACCTCTTAGAAAGAGGAATCCAACAAAAATATTAGCCTCTTAATCTGAGCATCAGAACATGGAGTTTGGACCTAGTTGTCCAAATTTAACAATTCCTCTATGATAGAAAGATGGAAGACTTCCATGACGCTTGTGACTCATTCATAAAAACATTAAGCAATAGATATTATCAAGCTGAAAAGACCAATGTGTCATGCTTTACTAAAAATGTTGAGATTGAAAAAACACATAAGAAACCCACACCCTCCAATGGCACAAAGTGCTTAGTACCCCTTGCAATTATAGATGAAAACTAGTCTAGTCATAACTATGATTGAAACTTTTGTTTTGTTTCATCCATATCTACAAGTACACAAGAAACCCACACCCTCTAGTGGCACAAAGTGCTTAGTACCCCTCCCAATTATAGACGAAAACTAGTATGGTCATAATGCTTAGTACCCCTCCCAATTATAGATGAAAACTAGTATGGTCATAATGCTTAGTACCCCTCCCAATTATAGATGAAAACTAGTATCGTTATAACTTCGATTGAAACTTTTGTTTTGTTTCATCCATATCTACAAACTCTACGTGTCATGTTTTACTAAAAATTTGAGATTGAAATACATTCGTAAGAAACCCACACCCTCCCGTGGCACAAAGTGCTTAGTAACTCTCGCAATTATAGATGAAAACTAGATTGGTCATAACTTCGCTTGAAACTTTTGTTTTGCTTCATCCATATCTACAAATACACATAAGAAACCCACACCCTCCAAAGTGCTTAGTACCCCTCCCAATTTTTGAGGGGAACTAGTATGGTCATAATGCTTAGTACCCCTCCCAATTATCGATGAAAACTAGTATGGTTATAACTTCAATTGAAATTTTTGTTTTGTTTCATCCATATCTACAAACTCTACTCAATTAGAAGCAAGTTTTTCTTATGCTCGAAGATTTCAATTACATTCCTTTACACATAGTTTCTATGATATATTTACATGAGCACACATGATATAAGAAGTAGCAAAAGAGTTCTTTTAAAACAAAGTGGAACCATTAAATTGTTTAGCAACAAACTAGTGAAATCCACACATGATATAAGAAGTAGCAAAAGAGTTCTTTTAAAACAAAGTGGAACCATTAAATTGTTTAGCAACAAACTAGTGAAATCCTTCATACATACCTCCTTCAACTTTGTCCATTACATCTGTTAAATCTTCATCAGCCCTAAACTCACAATATGTGTTGTCAAGGCTTGCCTTAATTTCCACACACAGAACTCAAAACAAAAACCATGAAGGGAAAAAAAACAAAACAAAACAAAGGAAAGCAAACATGAAAAACAAAATATCAAACTACAATTTAGCATGGCCATGCTCAAAAATGTAAAAGAATAACAACTATAGTTGTTAAAAAAATCAAAGGAACAAGCAATAGCAAAGATACAAATAGCAATAACAAAAACAAAACAAACAAAAAGAAAAATAGTAGACAGAGACTCTTCTCTGCAATCCCAAAAAGTGTCCATGGCCAATTAATGACATCCTGCACATCAAAAAACAGAAGAGTATTAAATAGAGACCATAAAATATTCTTACAAAAAATATTAAATACACACCAAATATCTTATGAAAAATATAAAACAAAGACCAATATGACGATTCCACAATAGATAGCTTGGACTTCAAACCAAAAGAGAACCCAACTCTACCACTACCTCTTCGTTGTACTATAATATAGTGTTTCTCACATAGATATTTCAATAGTTTTATAAATTATCCTCCATGTTACTTTCCCTACATTGCATTGCACTCAATATTTAAATAAACAAAAAATAAATTAAGATGCCTAATTTAAATGAACACAAATAACCCCAGAATTTGCATTGACAAAATGCTCTTGTATATCCCTCAACTTACCACTGATGTTAGCTTACTCTCAGTAGTTGAATTCTTTATTGTTTCAGATGTGCTTTTTTTATCAGTTTGTAACAAAATTTGGAATTATTTAACCTTGATTTACATGCCCAAGCACAGTCTTACTTGCAGCCTTGTCATTTCATGGATTTATATTTGGTGTTTTGCCTGCAATATCATCAAACTCAAGTTGTTGTGAATAAAATTGTTCTAATAAATAAATGATGGATGTTTACTGCAATAATTGCTTTTGATATGGTCTTTTAACTCAACTAAACCGATATAATATTCTTATATGAAGACTTTAAATTATTATCCACACCTTAAGAAGAGTTGATGTCATTTGAAGTGGATGTTGACTTGGTTTGTTCATATAAATCCAGCATTTGATTGCTAATCTTTGCACAGAAATTAACAATTGTAGTGGGCAGATTCCTACATGTCACAAATTGACAAGTCACTTATGATAGTCAGTCCCCTACTTCCAAATATATCTCGCCTAACAACAATTGATGTGTATGTGCAAGCAAAAAGTATTTAGATATGATGACATTATGCAAAGTTTGAGATTATTATAAACTTGGGACACTCTACAAAAACACCATATTATATCAAAGCAGATAAGCTAACCTTCATGCTGGCGAGGAGATGCATGAAAATCCTCCCACCAAGGCCTCTCTCCATCTAATGGCAGTTACCTTGAAAAATTTAGCAAGAAAGATAGCTCCAACATCAATATGTTGAGGCTTGCACTGGATGGAAAAGGGTTGTAATCCCTATAACACAAAGCCATTTTCTAATCTTGTTGAAAATCCAAAGATGAATGCAATCCAAAAGGCATAAAATATTGAAGAATAAGGATAAGAGACTGGAGACTCACCCATTATTCACAAATTTCCATGCTACTTGTGCTAAAGAATTTTCTGCAACATTAAAAATCTTGATTTGCAGAAACAATATATGTGTATGGATGTTGCACAATAAAAGCAAAGGCCAGTGTGAAAAGAACCTGCTCTGACATGATTACCACCTTTCCCTACCTATCCCTGTTAGTCATAGCACTCCTGAAACCAAAGCAAGTTGCATAAATACAAACGAAGAATGCTACACAAACATTGAATCCATAAAATACATCCAAAATGTTAGCTCTTTAAAGTTCATTAGCAAGAAAAGACATAAAAAATGTTGCAACATCAAGTTTTGCACCATTCCAAACCATACCTTTTTCCAATATGTTCAGCAGCAGTAGGGTCCCTCTTTTGCAAAACTTCCTAAGCCAACACTATAACATCTCGAGGAAGCACAAAAGTTTCTTCTACCTTGCATAAGGTCACAATAGTCTACACAAGAAGTACATATAACTAATCATCAAAAGGTTGCATTTACAACATTTGGACTAATCACAATATGCATCCCCAAAAATATACTAAATTGAACAACAACAAAAAAACGAGACTGAAAAATGTGAGCCTACAAACCAAAAATAAATTATATAGATGTTAGCTAATATCTTTTTGCATGCTTTCTAATGTTTTATAAATTCAGTCTACTCCCATCTCCATCCACTCCATCACCTCCTAAAAATGTTGATATCAATGTGGTTAATGTATTCACAAGAAAGAAAATTGTTTTACCATCAAAAATATAGTTTTGCCATGTCCCAATTAAAAAATCATACAGCAAAACATAGTTTACAAAGTTGCAAAAAACCCAAAAATTTTGAAAAACAAATTGTGAGAACAAGAACAAGAAAAAAAAACTAAACAGTTTGTCCTACCTGAAAATTTGGATAAGTGACAATATATTTTGGAAAACTTGGCGTCTAGATGCATGCAATACAATAAATCTATCTAGGTAGAAAGGGGTGTCAGTTGAAATCTTAAATCATATATTTAGAACCTAGATATCCACAATATTGTTGAAACTTGAGAAATTTCTTTTATGACTGAAATTCAGGGGTACATTGGATTCTTGGGCATAACAATTGATGTTCTACAATGTTATCTACCTCATATGAAAGATGTTGCTTTGATTGCTATTGCAGATATATTCGTCCCTTGATGTTATCAGAAAACTTATTTTAACCACCCACTGAAATCATAGATTCAAAGGTAAATTTCTTTTATGACTGAAATTCAGGGGTACATTGGATTCTTGGGCATAACAATTGATGTTCTACAATGTTATCTACCTCATATGAAAGATGTTGCTTTGATTGCTATTGCAGATATATTCGTCCCTTGATGTTATCAGAATACTTATTTTAACCACCCACTGAAATCATAGATTCAAAGGTAAATGTGCTATGGCAGATTTTAAACAGTTTGTCCTACTTGAAAAATTGGATAAGTGAGAATATAATTTGGGAAAAGTAACATCTAGATGTATGGCATACAAGAAATGTTTCTAGGTGTATTAATTCATATGTTTAAAATAGATATTTAGGCATCCACAATATTGTTCAAACTTTAGACACTTTTTATATGCACTCAAATTCAAGGGTACATTGGATTCATGGGCATGAAGTCATCCATCAATTAGAAAGAAGGTTCACCTACTACTGGAGACCCCTCAACCTAAAACATGCCTCACAGTATTGAAAAGAGCATTCAACATATTGTTTACTTTGTTACAATCGTCAGTAACTATAATACTCATTGACTCAATCCTAAAACAATTGACTGATATTCTCTGATAAAAATAGTGGCATTTTTAAAGATGATGAATTGTTGCGATTGAAAAAGCTTAAGTAAAAAAGGAAGGTTAAATTGTTAAGGCAAAAGGATATGGATTGAAGGATGAAGATAAAAACCACCTAGCTTGATTTTGGGTAGAAGAACACCATGCATTTCTATCACTTTGATAGAAAAAGAATCAATTCTATTTGAAGCATGAAAAATGCAAATGGCCTTGACGTAAAGGGGTTCCATGACTTAGTTGAGCTAGTTAGAGACTTTGGAAAATAGTATTCAAGAGCCAACTAGGGCTAATATAGCAAAGGTCATTCAAGTGGTGATACAATTTCCTAGATTAGTGTCAAAAGAGGACAATAAAGATATGTTTGAAGAAGTTTCTAGCTCTGAACTTTATGTCGTTCTTTCTTCAATGAATAGTGAAAAAATCCTAGGGCTTTATGGGTGAATGCTAGAGTTGTTTATGAGTTTCTTTAACCTAATGGGAAATGATCTTCTTAGGGAGGTGGACATTAGGTTAATTGGAAAAGTACATGTGGCCACCAATGCCACATTCATAGTATTAATTCCTAAAGTTGATAATCCAAATTTTCCTACCAGCCAATGGCATTGACAATTTCCTTTATCAATCCAACAACCTTGACCTTTGCCCACACCTTCTTGTTAACCAATACCATTCCCTGAAATTCCATACTCACCAATGGCCAAACCAACAACCATGGAGGCCTCAACAATACTGGCCAATTAAGCAAAAACAAGCTTTTTTCCACCTCTTAGTAGCCTAGCAACCAACATCCTCCAAGGAAACCAAAGTTGACTACCCACCCTACCTAATCCCAACAGAAAATAAGCCCAACCAGTCTATGACATAACAATAGACCTTTCAACTTACTTTCTCACGACCTTACATTGTGAAAGGGCACAATTTCGATCAAGAAAATGATAAGAAACCCAAACCCAAAAATCACCTTCAAACAAAAGAATGAAGAGCATCCAAGACCTTCTCTTCCTACTCAATTTGATGCAGGTCCAAATATTTCTCCACTTGAAGAACAATATGAAAACCCACCTTTCCGGAAAGACTAAATTAGCCCAAACTTAAGCCTCAATCTAAGTTTGATATCTTAGGGGAATGAAAAAAGCTTTTGTGTCAATATCTTTTTGTTTCAAGCTATCAAGAATGTGCCCATTTATAGTAAGGCCATCAGTGACTTCCCAAGAAGCGAGAAGCAAGATCCTAAAAATCATCTCAACTCGTAGGTCAACTTCCTAACCTTATGTTGGGAAATATTGGTACTCCTAAGTACTTTGATCTAGGTAGACATGTTGTAGATGTTTGCATAGGGAAGACACTCATCCCAAAGCACATTTATATTTATTTGGGAGGAGCCATCAATGTCTTGACTAAAGACATCATGGAGAAGTTAAACCTTCAAAGGATGTTAAGGCAAATCCCCATCGTTCTTCAAAGGGATCCTAGAAGATGTAGTTATGTTTATTGATTCTTGAGAATACCCAACATATTGGACAGTGTTGTAGAAAATGTAGTTATGTCTATTGATTCTTGAGATGCAAATCCACGTTATTCTTCAAATGGTTGGTAGATCCACTACTAAGCGAAAGGGTTCCTAGAAAATGTAGTTATGTTTGTTGATTCTTGAGAATACCCAACATATTGAATAGTGATGTAGAAGATGTAGTTATGTCTATCAATTCTTGAGAATTAACCTTACATATTGGGTACTGCTACATACTAAAAGTGCGCTTAATGGTTATCCTATCATATTGGAAAGATCTTGGTTGGCTATTGGCCCAATTGGTGGCAAATCATGAGATATTACAATCTACCATGGCAGCTCAGTTCACAATATTACCTTGTATCCTCTTGCCCAACCTTTCCTTTATTATGAGGAACCATTGTGAATTCACCAAGACAGTATAGAGAGTTTTCCCAAAGATTATTTTCATCCAATTATCACCATAAACAAGGCCTTAAATTTGAAGGAATCCACTGACGACACAAAGTTTACAAACTTAATGCAAAGTATGTATCCTTCTGATGTCCAAATCGAAGAACATAGTGAACAAATTAATGAGGAAGCACCGAAGACAGAAGATTTGGCGATAACTATAGTGCCTTATTATGAAATAGCAAGCTCTATAACACTTCCATCTTCCTTAATTACATAGATGACTATTTTATTGCAAATGCCCTCAAACCATCTATTGTTGTTGTAGAAATCAACCCTGGTAGAGCCCTTAACATAAATAAGAAACTAGAACCTAGCCAAAAGCCAGAGCTAATTCATTTGTTGCAAACGCACAATTATGTTTTCACTTGGAATTATTAAGACATGCAGGGTGTTCACCCTACTATCTGTAAGCACCATATCTACATGCAAGATAGTTATCTTCTTATCCACCAAGCCAAAGAAAAAAGAACCCAACACTCAAGGACATAGTTAAAGAGATCCAAAAATTGTTGAGTGTTGGCTATATTTACCTTATATTTGGGTTTCTCCATTGGTTATCATACCAAAGAAGGGAGGAAAATGGAGAGTTTGTGTGGACTACAAAGACCTCAATAAAGCCAGTCATAGGTAAATGGATCCAACGCATATCAGAGGTCAACTTTTTGTTGATTAAGGCCTTTTCTTGGCCAAGCTCTAAGGATTGTCAAGGCTGAATTTTGAAGTTTGTTTGAGCCAAATTAAAGTCTAATTTGTTGAGCTATTAAAGGGTTGAATTCTGAGTCAACATAGGTCTGTTAGGTCGAGTTTCAATGTTGTCAAAAGGTTGAGATTTGTCCCACGGTTCGAGGTCTGGAGTTGTTTCAAGGCTAAATTCAGGGTTGTCCTAGTTAATATTTTGAGTTTAATCTAGGTCTGATCCAAGATAATCATTTACAAACCTATAGTCGCATGAGAAATGTCCAAAATGTTGAGTTTTTTATCTCTGAAGTTTGAAGGTACCTTGATCTAGGTCTAATCCAAGGTACTCATTTGCAAACCTGTAGCAGCATGAAATATGTCTAGAATATTGAGTTTTTGATCTTTGAAGTTTGAAGGTACCCTGCTCACTATCATTGCATGACCCTAGCCCGAGGATACTCTATATTTTCTTCTTATTGTACATTGGTTATGGGCTTGGTATTGTTCCTACACTATCTATGTGGTTGTCCTAGAGTAAAGGCATATCTATCTTTGACATTCACTGCACTACTTTTGTGTTTATCTTAGACCAAAGAGATATTTTGTTAATCACTGAGGCAACCTTGTATACTCATTGTGGTATTGTCGTTTTGTATTTGTTGTGTGATCATGCATGTTTCATTGTGGTATATTCTAAGTGTCAATATATGGTACAGACCTATCCTTTGTTGTGACAATGCATACCTTATGCTTGAGTTTTCACAATATAGACCTATCCTGATGTGACCTTATGAGCCCTACAGACTGTGGCCAAGTAACTTTGTGGGTGTGAGCTTATTTGTTATGTTATACCTTGGCCTTCTACCTACCAAGACACCCGTGAAAAGATTGATATGTACATAAATCATGGCCTATGCAATTGCTATCTTCACCTCTTGTAGGTTGAAACAGTGTGCAAGCCTGAGATAAGTGAGCAAGGATAAAATTTAGTGCCAAGTTCAAGGGAAAGTAGTAGGTTCAAAATACTAACAGTGTAGACAGAGTTTGCAACCTTCATGTACTGCAACAACATTGCATAAAATATGTCATTTGAGCAATGATCTGAGGTTGATAATCTCATGTTTCCTATGGCAGCAATAGAGATGACTTAAGCCTTGATACAAGACAACTTTGTGGCTCATTGGATCGTGAATGTGGGAAAAAGCTAACAATGACGTGATTTTGTAAAATGGGGCAGTGTTGAGGAGAGTTATCTCATTGGTGATAACATTGACAATAGTACTATGACAATTGGACTCAAGTAGAGGCAGTGCAGTACAGCAATAGTATTGACAACACTAATACCAGTACTACTAATAACAGTGGTTGGACAATGAATAGAGTAGTAGTTGTATAGTGCAGTGGCTAAGCATCGTAATCTATCATATTCAAATATCTCATCTTCAGTGGTAGAGTGGTGTAAGGCGAAGATTTAAGTCTCATTCTGTTTGGTGCCTCTGTTGATTTGGGGTAGCATCAAACGTGCTCTAGCCACGAAAATTGGTGGAGGCTAAAGCACATGAGATCTCCAAGACCCAGAAATGGTTTGGGCAGAATCTAACCGGTTTGGGAAATATTAAAATAATTAATACTTTTAATGGAGTTCCTAAGTCTAAACTTAGGATAAATAAAATATTAATGGGTATTAATATAAAACTGGGTTAGAATGGTTCAAAAGTCATGGATCAAGCCAAATCTAATCTTAGCCATTGATTAGAAATTTAATCTCGATCGTTGATGGACCAACGAGAAAATTATAAGAGGAGGCTTAAGGGTCAGTTGGAGAACACACCAAGAGAGATCAAGAACTCGATTTTCTGGGGCAGGGTTTGCTAAGGAAATTGAGTGAGTGAGTTGTAGCTGAGGGGCAGTGAATACAGAGCAGAGAGGCAGAGTTAGTACCAGGAGGATCAGCGCAGAGTCGAGAGAGGGATGCAAAGGCCATGCAAAGGTAGCCAGGAGTTGCGCAGAGCCAGAGAGGGCCAGTGTGTGAGACGTAGAGGGTCTAGGGGCTGACACAGAGGGGCTCCAGAAGTTGACGCAGAGCCCAGAGAGGCCGACGCTAGGCTAGAGAGGCTTATGCAGGGTCTAGAGGCAGCACTGGGAGCATTTCGTGGGACAGACTTAGAGCTGGAGAGCCGAATAGGCTGACGCAGTTCCTATCAAAGTGACACAGAGCAGCAAAATCTGCATTGTTACTGTGGGATCGTTCATTCGGTGATTTAGCCGGAATATCTGTCTCCGACTGAGAGGTACTACTGCCGAGGGCATTCTCTGTTGGGTGAGCCATTTCTGGCACCCAGGTTGTATTTTGAAACTGCATAGGAGGTGGTGGGTTGTTGAAGTTTCTAAGTCTACTTAGTTAGAAACCCTCCATGCACTTTATCTGATTTATTCCTACCTACTTGTAATGTTACTTAACAAGTTATTTACAATGTAAATACTGAAAATAAACACTAGTGCATGCTCAACACATTACAGATCAACTATTGAAGGAAACAAAAACAATCACACCAAATGACATCGTTATTTTTGGACCAATGTCCCCGGAAAAACCCAACGTGGGAAAATCAGTGCAGCTATCTAAGGGTTTTCTTATTAAGCAATATCAGAATACAATCTGGGTGCCGAAAATGGCCTACCCAACAGAGAATTTCCTTGGCAGTAATACCTCTCAGTTTGAGACAATTCTCTTGGCTGAAACCCAGGATAATCCTTCTGACAACTCCTCAGCTCCAATCTGCCCCTCTCTGCCCAGCTCTGGCCTTGCATCACCCCGAATGGGTCTGCGTCAGCCTTAGGAGGCCCTGCGTCAGCAACACTGGCATCTCTGAGGCTCTGCACAACTCCCAGTTACCTCTGCGTGGCCCTGCGTGAGCTCTGACTATTACTACGTCATTCTCCCCAGCTACTGCGCTGCTCTCCCGACGCTATCTCTGCCTCTCTGTCTCTCTGTACTCAATGCCCCTCAACTGCAACTCCGATCACTGATTCTATCTTGCTTAACAAACCCCGCTCTAGAGAATAGAATCACTGATCACTCTGGTGTGTTCTCCAAGTGACCCTCAAGCCTCCTCTTATACTTTTCTCATTGACATATCAACAGCCGAGATTAAGTCCCTAATCAACGACTAAGATTAGATCTGGCTTAATCCATGTCTTTTGGACCATTCTAACACAGTTTCGTATTAATCCATATTAATATTTATTTTCCCTAAGTTTAGACTTAGGGACTCCATTAAAATATTAATTATTTTAATATCTCCTAAACTTTTTAGAATCTGCTCAAACCCTTTTTGGGTATTGGAGATCTCATGTGCCCCAACCTTTCCACCAAATTTCGTGGCTAGAGCACATCTAATGCTACCCAAAATCAACATGGGTGAGTTGCGGAGCAAAGCTAATGCGGTATTGTGGTCAGAACAGTACTTAACAGGGCAAGACCAAGGAGGAGGGAGTTGCTGTGAAGGATTTCTAGCCAAGAAATCTATATTAGTGGTGCAGTTGCACAAACGATCGGGGTGGGGCATCTCGACATTGGCAGAGGGATTTCCAGAAGGGAAATCGAGGCTCAAAGGGAGTCAAACGGAGAACTTCCAGACGAGAAGTTAAGAGACTCGGTAGGAGTCGATCAAAGGAATTCCAAGAGGGAAGTAGAAAGGCTCGAAAGAGGAGCATCGAAATGGCATTGAATGGGCTGAGAGATCAGGATAGACTAGACAGAGCTTCCAACTTCGTAGTCTAGAAGGCCAGAATCTTGTCCATTCTAGACAGGCATCGCATGAAGGACTTCATCTTGAAAACGATAACGGTCCCAGTTGACTCGGCTGAAAATGAGAAGTACGAAGAGGCAATGGCCAGGGCTAAGTGCATCATCTTTGACGAGGTCGAGGATCATGTGGTACCACATATTGCCGAGAAGGGTACAACAAATGAGATATGGGATGCCCTGAAGAACTTGTATCAGCATACTTCTGTGTAGAGGAAGATGCTTCTAGAAAATCAGTTGCAGTCATACCAGATGCAGAGGGGACAGCAGATATATCTTCCTCGGGTGATTGACAGAGATCTGGGACCAGCTGACTTCCATAGGGACCACGCTGGATGAGGAGATGTTGGTGAGGACCGCACTAAACTAAATCTTAGAGAACTGGGAGGTATTTGTCCAGAGCTTACTAGGCAGGTCGAACCTTCCGGATTGGGAGGCACTGTCGGAGGCTCTTCGTCAAGAAGAGATCAAACGACTAACCAAGGTAGGGAGTAGCAATAAGTGGGTTAGAATCAAGAAAGAGGAAGAGGAGGATGTTGCTCTGCATATGTGGGAAAGCAGGAGAAACGAAAGAAGAAGGACCTCTCCAAGGTCAAGTGCTTCTACTGTGGTGAACTGGGTCACTATCCAAGCTAGTGTCCAAGGAAGAAGAACAAGGGAGAGGCTTCTAAGACCAAGGCAGCGCCAGCGAGGGCGGAGAAAGAAGTGGAGACAGATGACGACTGTGCCATGAGTGCTCATGCGCCACTTGAGAGGAAGTGGGGAGACCTTGAGCTGTAGTTAGACGGACTACAAGCGATGAAGGGCAGGATCCTCGAGGTACCCAACCTCTTGGATTATACCTTGTTATGGGAGCCCCGAAGAGGAGTAGCAAGACTGGCAGATGTCGGTAGAGATGAATGCGGATGGAGCAACAAAGGATGCTACAATGTAGGAGTCCCGGGCCAGCATGAGGCAACAATGTGAGATGCATAGAGTTGTTGCAGCAGTGTAGAGGTCAGTAGAGGGAGCACTTGTCAGTGACAAAGGGAGCTTCAACATCGGGAGCGTTTCTAGCCTGCCAGAGATGTCAAAGTTGGGAGGATCAATTACTTACTTCTTATTAACTGAGTTGCAGTGCATCAGTTAGCAATGGCAGTGCTATGGGCAGCACGATGCAGCATGATGAGAGGGGATGCAGTGCAGATGCAGCAGTGGCAGTGGCAGGCCCATGGGCAGCAACACGGATGCAGAGGGAGTTGTCGTACAGATGTAGCAGTGGCAGTGGCAGGGCCATGGGAAGCAATACAGGATGCAACAGTGCAGAGGATGTTGGGCGGCGAGGCCTAACATCAGCACAGGGACTGATGTTGGATGATCAGGGTGATACTCAATGAGTATTACTAGAGCACAGTCCAAGCTAAGAGGGAGTGTTGATTTGGGGCAACATCGGATGTGCTCTAGCCACGAAAATTGGTGGAGAGGCTAAAGCACATGAGATCTCCAAGTACCAGAAATGGTTTGGGCAAAATCTAACCGGTTTGGGAAATATTTAAATAATTAAAAATTTTAATGGAGTTCCTAAGTCTAAACTTAGGAAAAATAAAATATTAATGGGTATTAATATAAAACTGGGTTAAAATGGTCCAAAAGTCATGGATCAAGCCAAATCTAATCTTAGCCATTGATTAGAGATTTAATCTCGGTTATTGATGGACCAACAAGAAAAGTATAAGAGGAGGCTTGAGGGTCAGTTGGAGAACACACCAAGAAAGATCAAGAACTCGATTTTCTGGGGAAGGGTTTGCTGAGGAAATTGAGTGAGTGATCTGAGTTGCAGCTGAGGGGCAGTGAATACATAGCAAAGAGGAAAAGTTAGTACCAGGAGGATCAACGCAGAGTCGAGAGAGGGACGCAGAGCCAGCTAGAGGCCACGCAGAGGCAGGCAAGAGCTGCGCAAAGCCAGAGAGGGCTAGCATGTGAGACGTAGAGGGTCCAGGGGCTAACGCAGAGGCTCCAAAAGTTGACGCAAAGCCCAGAGAGGCTAACGCTGGGCCAGAGAGGCTGACACAGGCTCTGGAGGCAGCGCTGGGAGCATTTCGTGGGACAGACTGAGAGCTCGAGAGCCTGATAGGGTGACACAGTCCCTATCAGAGTGACGCAGAGCAACAAAAGCTGCATTGTTGCTTTGGGATTGTTCATCCAGTGATTTAGACATAATATTTATCTCCGACTAAGAGGTACTACTGTCGAGGGCATTCTCTTTTGGGTGAGCCATTTCTGGCACCCAGGTTGTATTCTAAAACTGCATAATAATAAAACCCTCTAAATAGCTGCACCGGTTTTCCCATATTGGGTTTTTCTGGGGACATTAGTCTAAAAACAACAGTGTCACTTGTGTGCTTGGTTACTTTAAGTGGATGATCTGTATTTGTTGATATTGGACTTGTATTTAATTTCAGTATTTACATGGTAAATAACTTGTTAAGTAATTGAACAAGTAGGAAGAAATAAATCAGATAGTACAGGAAGAATTCCTAACAAGTTAAACTTAAAAATTCCAACAGCCTCAGAACAATTCATGGTGGCAAGGTGGTGCTTAGTCAAGTTGTTGTTGGTGCAAAAAGTTGGTGCTTGAAGGATGTTGATGCATCCTTTTAGTTGGAGCTAATGAAATTAGGGGGTTGGTGCCTCCTTTCAGTCGATTCTAGTGAATCAAGGAGTTGGAGCTTCCTTCAGATTAAAACCTATAAATCAGTGGGTTGGTGCCTCCTTCCACTTGATGTTGGAGAATCTTAGAAGTTGGTGCTTCCTATTGATGTGACTTTATTTGTTGTGTTATGTTGACCCTGCCGCCCGCACCTACCTACACAATTAGCGAGAAAAGCCTTCAACCCCACAAGGTGTGGTTGGTGGCAGGGAACTCAGAGAAGGGGCTGTCACACTGATCCCAACTCTCTCCGTTTTAGCTATCTCCTAGGCTAGCTAAGGGGGGTGGTCCCTAAATGGAAAGCTAAGCCTAAAGCTAAGATGAAAAGTTCTAGGAGGATTATTTGAGTTAAATAAGATTGTCAATCTAAGATCTAAAATCAAAACGAAATATAAACAATAGCCATTAACCATACGATGAACATGTACCACACAAATGACCAGTGCCTTATAACGTTGTTATTTCGGAAATGAAAATATTTTTGTTTGTACTTCTTTTTATGCTCAAAATGGAAACGAATGCTTTTAAATGAAAAGAGAAAATTTGCTTTGACTTCAAAATAGAAACAAAGCTAAGAGATCAGGATACTTCCCTCTTGAGTAAATCTCTTTTTGGTGTCTTAAGAGCTTGATGGCTTGAACAGCATGTGGGATCCTTG
>APFE030418515.1:0-17366 GCA_000404065.3 Pinus taeda
GAAAATACTTTTGAGGTTTGGTATGAACAATGTGAAGCCTGTGTTGATCCCTTTAGCTTCCCATTTTAAGATTTCTTCGAGTTTATGTCCTAATACAGATGAAGAAAAGGATTATATGTCTCGAATTCCTTATGCCAATGTAGTAGGATGTTTGATGTATGCGATGGTATGTACGCGACTAGATATTTCTCATGCAGTTGGGGTTGTCAGCAGGTACATGGAAAATCCGGGTAAAGAACAATGGTCAGCAGTGAAATGGGTGCTTCGGTACTTCAGAGGCACAAGTAGTTATTGTATTTCTTACAATAAGAGTAGTGAATATGTTTGCGGATATGTTGATTCCGATTTTGCAGGTGATTTGGATAAGAGGAGATCAACTTTAGGGTACGTCTTTACTCTTGCAAGTGGAGCTATAAGCTGGATGTTAAAGCTACAGAACATTGTTGCTTTGTCCACTACTGAAGCAGAATACATTGCTGCTTCTCATGCTTGCAAAGAGGCAGTTTGGTTGAAAGGTTTGCTTGGTGAGTTTGGTAGGTTACAGGACAACATCAGGTTACTTTGTGACAGCCAAAGTGCAATACATTTGGCTAAAAATCCGGCCTATCATAGTAAGTCAAAGCATATTCCAATCAAATATCATTTTGTAAGACAAGTTATCACTGAAAGGGGAGTCTCTCTCGAAAAGGTGCATACAAAGGAGAACTGTGCAGACATGTTCACGAAACCAGTTTTGTTGGAGAAGCTACGCTGGTGTTTGGCTTCTCTTGGCTTGCAGAAAAGATAAAATAATAATAACAGGGCATCAAGCGAATTGTTGTCAAGGTGGAGATTGTTGAGATTTTTTCTGTTTGAGTCAAATAGGCAAAAATCTTTGAAGGATGACAACAATAGGGATTCAGTTCCTAGATTAGCTCCAGGTTGTTGGGAGGGAGTTAATGCCTCCTATATTTGATGTGAGGGAGTTATGAGGTTGTTAGATTCTCTAGGCTATATAACAGGCAATCATTCGGATGATTTGCTAAGAGTGTGTGAGGATTTCTTGATGTAATCTCCAAATTTGATTAATATATTCTTGATGCCTATGTTTGGTGGACGTAGCCCAGATTGGTTGGGTGAACCACATTAAAAGTTGTGTTTTATGTGTTTGATCTTCTGCTGTGTTAATTCTGTGTTTATTTAATTTTGTTGTGCACCTGATTCAACATAATCTTGTTTCTACCTACTGGAATTGTCATCTATGATCACTTTTTTATAACTCGTCATTCGAATGTGATCTACATCTTGCTTTTCTGCATGTTGTATATCTTTTACATAATTTAGTTTTATGTACATACCGTACAGTTCCCTGTCTTTATGTGAAATTAGGAGGTTACTAATTTTGAAAAAATTGGTATGAATCACAGTAATGCATATTGCATCATATAAATATGAACAATTCTGTTAGGGCATGTTGGAATTATCATCTTTAATGATTCTCCGTTGGTGTGTCTGCATTTGTTGTTTCTCTAAGTGCTGATTGTTATGCCTACATTTTGTAATTTCTGCAGGATGTATGCTTCTCACTACTCATCTCTATGTTTGAATATTCTAATTTCATACTGTTGTATGATTCTTTGATCTATAGTTATGACCAGAGAGTTTAACTCAAACATATAACCAGTTTTAAGTTGTTTACTAACGTGTAAATAATCCTTTGAATCTTTGGAAAGGCATAATCCATTGAATCTTTGGAAAGGCATAAACCATTGAATCTTAAATGAAATTTGGAAAGGCATTGTCCTCCCCGACTACATTTTTTTCTAAAACAATAACGTATAACTTTCGTCTGCCTAGGTTAATCAAGCGTTTGTCTTGTCACCCAAAGAAACAAGAAACTGCCCAAATTAGAAAAGAGAGCCACGACAGCCATTAACAATTCAATAGCCTCTATTCCTATATGTTTTTAGGATGATGCTATGGCTAGGTATTATTTTCAACTTAATTATATTTGCACTATTTTATAATTTACAAGTTATTATATTTTTTATTAATTTATACCAATTTAGCCCACAAAACAAAGACATTCTCCACAATAATGAATATCATGAATATATTGAACAATCCTTTTCTCATGATAATCAATAGAGTGGCCATGTTTGTAGTGGTAGTTATATAGCATTATATGCATTCTATTAAAATACTAGGCTTTTAAATCAACATGTAGATAGTTTCAAGACCATCTTTTCTACAAATCTTGGCATTCTTTCCATAACTTTATCCTTGAGAGGTTCCATTCCATTTTATAAAACATGAACTAGATAGAAAATATATGTAGATATTATATATTTCAGTCCTCTATAATTTGCAAGATATACCTTTTGGAATATTGAGGTTTAAAAGAAATAAATAGTGATTACAAACTGTTCGAGGAAATGTTCCAACAAAATGTGTTTTTATGGATATTTATGAATGTTGGGAACTATTTGATATAACATTTTAGAGAAAATGTGATGTCCCACAACCCTAATGAAGGAATGGGGATGGGTGTGTTACAAATTTGTATCAGAGTTGATTGTTAACCTAGTGCAAAAGAAAACAGATTGATAACACAAATCTTTAATTGAGTGTTGAAGCACTGGGTATGTTACAAAGTGCTATCAAAGCATTGTTCAACATTAGACCTAGATGGGGTCAAGGAAAAATGAAATGGGAGCTCTGATAATATATTCCAAAGTGGTAACAAAGCATGGTTCAACACTAGACCTGGATGGGCTTGATGAATAGTTGTGTGTTATTTTAGCAAATAATATTTTCCAACAGTGAAAAGAATGAGAAGGATGTCCATTAGAAAGGCACAACTCAGTATTGAAATGGTCTCCTTCGAGAAAAATGGGGGAGAATGGTTTGGAGGAATACATTTCGAGTTGCAAAGCAGATAATGAAAGACTCGTTACAGAACAAGAGGAGTAGACTAATCTAAACATGATATTGCAACAAAACATGTCATACGTGCTAAGGTTGTGCAACATAGACCAATCGTTGGAGATATAGAAGGGTATCACAATGATAAGATCCGGGAATTCAATGAAATAAAAATGCAACATCTCATTAGGTTGACTATGCTAATCAGTTCATAGCACCGTTGAAATATGTGTCATTTCTCTGAGACGGAGAGTTGAAAATATAGTATTTTGTTAATGAATAGGTAAAATAAAGTTGTACATTGAATTACAAAACACCATAAGCATGGGAACGTTTGGTTTGTTGCAAATACCTAAATATATAATTGACATACTGAAATCAAAATTCTCAAATATTGAATTGGTTGTTAAATTGAGATGTTATACCCCATGCATAAATTAATTGACTAATAATTGATATGTATGAAAGACAATGAATATCTGCAAGTATGGAGCATGAAGGAAAATATGTACATTTTTGGGTGCATGATTGAAGTCATTGTTTGAATGCATGAATTAGATTCATAGTGCAAGTGCCCCTTTTGAATATTCATTGAATTTGTATGTATGCATATGAAATGATAGATTTCTTATTAGCATGGGTCATTGAGATAATTTTAGTGGTTGTTGAGTGTTGCAACATCAATATGCTAAGATAGTCATGTGAGAATGGAGCTCATGTAAATTCTATTAGGAGGGAGCAATTATGAACGATGAAGGCAATTATAGCATATGTAGGTTAAGAAAATCATAGATGGAGCTATTTGTATTCCTTCAAAATATTTTAGCTGATAATGCATGTTGATGGTAGCCAAGTAAGTGGGGAAAACAACAAGCGAACCTAAAACTATAAAGGATTTGGTTAACAATTCTTTTAGTTGAATTTGATATATTTTCCTTATTCCATTTAACGCATGTATTACATGGATGTTGAAGAAATGGCATGGTTAAGGTAGAAAATGATTATCAAATAAAGGTTAGTAAATAATTAGTAAAATGTGCATGCATTGAGTTGTCATGTTGAACATAAATTAAATGTTTAATGAACAATACATTCATGAGATACAATATGATTGGTAATGCATGAGAGATTATGTGAAAATGTGGGAGGTATGAAGTCAATGTAGTGACTACATTGTGTTCATGAGTCCATGAGTATTGGCCCAATAGTTTATAAGCATAAGAGAAGTGATTCCATCATATAATGTTGAGTTTGTTGATAAGGAATATGTAGTTGAAAGATTGGTTTTTCCTAGTCAATGTGAGAATTGTATGGAATTTTTTATATATGAAAGCAAGTTTGTTATTAATACCTAGTGGGTTATGACAAAGGAAAGAAGCCTTCAATATGTAAGGATTTCTAGAATCCTTGTGATGCATCCATGGATTACGAAGATATGATTTGACCATGAATCTCATAATATGAATTATGGTGGTACATATTCTTGGTCCATTGAGTGCATGTATGCTTGTACGAAATAATCAATTGCATGATTGAATGTCATTAAAGGAAATAACTACTAATACACTTAAGGAATTGTTGAGTAATGAATTGAGTGGCATGGATCCCCCATCCTACAAAAAAAAGTGGAATCCCTAATGTATCTTAATGGAGAAAGTGGTTATGTAACTCTCTATTTTGACCCTTTGGGGTGTTGGAAAAAATGTTTGATTACATTTTTAGATACTTGGAATGATTGTGATGTAAATATATAATGGAATATTAGTTTCATTTCAACCTATCTGAAATCTACTGAAAGTGATAGAATCATTATGTGTGTAATAATTCTAAGATGACTTCAGGGCATGTTGAAAATTTTGAAATGAAAATTTTGTATGTATGATCAATTATCACTGTTTGGATAATTGAAAGTCGAAGTTGCAGGTAGAGTGCGTTAATGGTGTTTGAGATAGAAGACACCATGACATGTAGGTTTTAACCCTATATAGATAATACTTGCAAATGAATTCTTTAAAAATAAAAAATAGAATGGAAAGAACATAAAATATACATAAATATGTTTCTCGAGGAACCCAAAATTGGGAAAACTAGGTTGATTTTTCATTATTATTCCTTTCAATGTTACAAAAAATTATATAAATGATAAAGCATTCATTCCATTAACCCTAGAATAAAACATAATTGTAGTTCCTTTAACCGAATCTACAAAACCATTATGCATGGGGCTAGCAATGTGAAGAATACATACCTAACATGACAGATAAAATTATCACCACATGCAAAGGAGCCGAACATCATAACTAAAAGTCTTATGTTTTTTAGATCTAAATGCTAAAGTAAGAAAGTTTTGGAAATTAACATTTTTGATTTGAAATATCTGAGTATATCTCATGGGAATCGAGTGTTGTGATATAGGTGAAAAGATGAACCAGAGAGCCCATGAAAAAACCACTATGGAGAGATTTCAGCTTTGTGACACACTTTTTATTACCTCTTGGGAGTAAGTCATAAGTGGCACCTTGAATATAAGATGCCATGCAGGATGTAGTGTAATTTATAATAGAGCATGTTAGAAGGGAAACTGGCTATAAGAGTCTAACAATCTCCTTAATAATCCCATACAAGAAATCCTTGGGATAGGTAGATCACCTAAGGATGGGAGTTTCCTTGGCATGGAAGGGTGAGTAACTAATGGGAGAAGAAATTTGTCACACACTCACTAGGATGTGAGTATAATAGGGCCTTTCCAATGTAGACAATGAGAAGAACTTGTTACCAGGGAGGAAAAGTAACCATATAGATAAGTACTAGTTTAAAACCTTACCTATTTTAAATTCAACTTAGTTTTTGGACAATCCAAGTTTCCTATAGAAGGATTATTGGTTGAGTAAGAAAATGAATTGCATCACGTATGTGATGTTGATCTTTTGGTGTAGAATGGAACACTACTAGAAGTAAGAAGTTTGATATGAAAGGGCAGAGATGCATTGTGCTCCTAAGAATATAAGTATTGGCACAATGATATTCACATATAAAAATTATGAATTCAGTCTCTAATATTGAATGCTAGTAATATATTTTATTGTAGGAAAGGTTGGTCTTGTACAAGGCATCTATATAAGGTCCAAAGGTAGCCAAAAAAACATAAACTTAATCAACATTATTCATGTTTCATAGCAAACAAAACTACTTTTTATGTTTCATGTTGTTGGAATATATGTATTCATGACATAATATAGGTGCTCAAAGCATAAGATTGCAAAAAATAACAAGAACTATATAAGTTTCCAATTTCGATCACCATAACTATGATTAAAATAACTAAGCATAATAAAAGTGCATAAAAGATCATATAGAAAGCATTAAGAACTCTAATTCTTGGCAAGAATCACTTACATAAGAAATAAAGATGTGCAATGGCCCTATTCATTGGCTCATTCACTATGTTATTCTGGTTTCTTCTCTTTAACTACCTGTTCTTGAATTTACGAAAAGTAAATGCGTCAATCGTAATATGGAAAGAGGGAATTGCAAAAGAAAACATGGAAGAAACTAGACTATTTGACATTAATAAAATTAATAAATCACGATCATTGAATACTAGTAAATAGAAAACGAGTATGCAAATATTTAAGGACAATTACAATATGTAAATGCATATACGCTAATTGTTTCACTATCAACTATCTTCCAAATGCATGGCATGCTGAAAAAATGTCTTCAACTTAGCTTCAATGAATTCTTTCATTGGTCTCATTGTGTGCTCTAGCATCACATGTTGATTGAATAACTGCTTTTCGATCTCCATTGCCTCTTCTTATATCTATGTAGTTAACGTAGACTTCTCATCATTAATATTAATAAAGCCAACTAATCATTCACTAATTTCTTTTGAAGTAAAATTAGTGATATCATTGAGTTATTTTTCCATTCCATTGAGTGTTTTATCTTTTCCAATTCAAATGTTAGCATATCTTTTGTAACCAATTCATGACCCATCCAAATCTTGAACAATTTGCATCACCTCTAGAAACACATCACTTCTCCTATCTTTATGCTCTCATATTTAGAAATAATGTTTTCTAGTGTATTGATTTCTAAATTCAGGCTTCTGTGATACATATTATGTCTATTTCTTTTGGTAAAAATCATATTAGAATTATCGTATCTATGCATTTTGAACAATCTAATGTGGATAATCATGAAAAATAAGATGAAGGACCCGATCTTAGCAAGAGATTAAATAATGAAAATGATGCAATTTTTTTTTCCAAAATGGAACAAAATGATCATACCATTAATAGAAATTATTATTAAGAAATATTCAAATATTATTTCAACTAGCGTTAAAAAATGTATTAATTAATAAATAAAATTGATTCAAAATAAATAGTAAAATTACATAAATATTGAAAATAAATAAATAAGTAAATAAATAAAGATTTTTCTATTAAACATGAAACTCAACCAATTGAATCAGACATGTAAAAAGAATAATAAATTAACTAATACATTTAAAAACCAATTCTCCATAAATAAATATAATATTATTATAAACTAGCATTTGCACTAGATGTTGCAAAGGAAATGTTGTAGGTCAGTAGCGCATATGGAAGAAGACCATAGATGAAAAAAGATGTGATATATTACATGATCTAACCATAGCCCAATTTGAGTGAGAAATAAATAATGTGAAATGTAATACAATCAAATAATCTACTCAAAATAGAGGGATATGCAACTTCCTTTTCAAATTCTCAGTCAAAGAGTTTATTTTCATGGACAATTCTAAGATTTTATTTTTATTGATAATTGCATCCCAGGCCAGAACTCCTTTTTATTTCATAGTCTGAGCCACACTGAGCCCTTCACCCTCATATGGTACCTTTTTCTTTCATTGCCTCAGCCAAACTGAACCCTTCACCCAATATGGTAATGGTTCTAGATCAAATTTCTTTGTGAGTAATGTCTGGAGGCGTTTCCATTTATACATGTATCCATTTATACACAACGTGAATAAAACATTCACCAATCTCCAAGTAGAGAAGCCAAATATGTGTGTCACAAGTTAATGGAGCAATTTAATCATTCTTTCTTCTTTGCAGCCTCAAATACAATATCCATGAGAGTGTAATAAAAATTGGGAATAGGTAGCCTTGGAAGCTCTTCATGAAAGGGTACCTCACGGGGTTGATATTTATGAAATGGAACAATGTAATATTTCCCCTAGTCTAAAGACAAATGTGATATAACTTCTCTAGATTAGGTAGGAGGGAATCTAACACATTACTCAACATTATTCCATTGTTTACATAGTTCTGCTCCTATGTCTGTCTGCTAATGTAAACAACCCAAAAGAGATGGATGGCATCAATTATGAAATCACCATTCAAATCATAAAATAAAAAATGATACCATATATATAAATGTAACAAGTTTATCTTTTCAATTTTACTAATGTAATTATGGCATTACTATACTCAAACAAGGAGCCACTGCAGTGGCGGTAGTCCCTGCCGGGGTCTGCAGCGAATTGCAAAAATATTATTATGAACTTACAACTAAAAAAGTACGTGTCCGCATGTCTGATGTCTGGAACGGTGCATCTCATTCAGAGCGATTAACATTACCATTCAAATGGCATTCACAGCTATTAATGTCTATTTCACGTTTTCTTAGAAAATTGCTTGCGAGTAACAAAACAACAATTACTAAAATGATATTTATAAAGAAACATTAAAACTAGTGTCAATATTTAAATTTAAAGTTTTATATTAAAATTATTGAAATTTGCCCTATTATAGTTTTCAAAATAATAACAAGTAAATTTCAATTTAAAATATAGAAATAGATTGGCATAATTTAACATTAACATTAACTCATACTCAAGTAATTAACATTTCCTATCATAATTTAAGCAAGTGTTTACATAAAAAAATGGATAGGACTAAGAGGTAAATAAATATACCTATAGTCACTATTTTATACCATTAGGAGTAATACTACTTTCTAATTATTACTATCTACCAAAATTTATTCATTATTTTATATTATTATTTATATTTTTCTCAGCTCTTATGTAGGAGTAACACTACTTACTAATATTTACTATTCACCGAAATTTATGTAAATTTTGTGCTTAACCAATCAATTAATTTATCCTCTTAAGATCTCAATTTATTTATTCATGCCAAAGCAAAATCTTGATGATGAAACGCACGTGTTAGTTCAAAACACCTAGGCCAAAAATTTATTTTCTATTAAAAACTTTACTTAAATTGATTTTAATTCTTTAACTAAAAATTAAAATTAAATTTATTAAATTACTCATATTTTATAAATAAAATATTTTATTAAAAAATTCAGCCACGTAAATCACTTCCAACCCTAAAATCTAAATTTCTATTTTTCTTCATATTTATTATTTAAATATTCACCAAAAAAATATTTGTAACGTAAATATTCACCGGGAAAGATTGCCGAAACGGAGTAGATAGCTATAACATTTCAGTAATTAATAATTTCCATAGATAATGCAATCCCACTGTCAAAAACCGACCAGAGAAACATAAATTTATAATCATTCGCACTCCCTAACCATTGGACGCAAAAGAAAATGGATCTTCTGGCCGTATAACACAACCAATTGTTGTAATTCTTGACTGTATATTCTCAGAAAAAAATTACAAACAGTAGTAAATGCCAAAATACAGTAACGCCATCTTAGATTATAAAGTTCTCTAAATTGGGACAGCTTAGTGACAGAATTCTTTCATAAATCTTCAATAGTACACAGTACACCAGTTCTGCACCCAACTAAAGTTTGACAGTACACCATTAATTCTACCAGCAGCTCAGAAACTTTGTCTTCTCAAATTGCTTTTCCGCTTCACTCGTTTCAGTATAATCACAAATTTTCCGAAATGGGTACCGGAATCCCGCCTGCACGTACCGTCGGGAAGATTGAGCGACTGGTTCGGATTTGGGGACTTCATTTCCTTCCTCTGCGGTAATGGAAATGGAGGAGGCCGAGGTCGAGGCCGTCACAAAAGCTTTGGGGCTCCTGCGACCCACATACAACACAGAGAGCATCGACGCCGTGGGAGCCATGAAGCAGCAGGTTAACAGTTCGAATCGCAGGGCTTCACAAACACAAAAAATTGCAGAAATTGCAGAGCTCAGGTAATGTATTCACAGTTTTGCAAACAAGCCCAGAAAATTGATATACGTGGAAGTATGAGTGCGGAGATATATAGATATTTTGGGGAGGAGGTAAACCAGTGGGCGAGCGAGGCAGGCACGGGCTCATCCTCGGCCTCGTCATTTTTGTTTGCCAAACAGAGAAAAATAGCAGTGGAAAACCGTACAAGGCGCTGTAATGGTTGCGGCCAAACAAGCACATGAATCACCAGGGCGTGATTGAGGCTGTAACGAATGACTATCCAATTGCTGAGTGAAAATTCTGTGTTGTTTACTTGAACTCTTCTTCGCCGAAATCTTGGTGGCCGACACTAAAATTGAATTTAGCCGAGCCGCACTCAGCCCTGTCGCTGCAATTTATAAACAAAACCGACATTAATCTGGACTGGCACTAACAATTGCAGAACTACGGAAAATAAAAATAACTGTCATCAAGAAAAAAGTTGGCAAAAAATGAAATGAAAATGGCAAGCAGACACATATACATACTCTGTTTTTGTGTGTTGAAGGCTGCAGGGTGTTGTAGAAGAGCTTGCGAAACAGCTGCCATTGTTAAGATGATCCAAGAAGAGGAAACTGATTAATTTCAGAGCAAAACCAACCAGAAATGAAGTTGCGGGTAGCGAATACAAGCTGCTAGTTTGATTCTGTGGGGAGGCATGGGTGTGGTGATATAAGAAGGAATGGAGGTGCATGCATCTGGACAGGTGTAAACAACCCTTGCAGTCAGCAGTGATGACATTTGTAACCTTGTAACCTATGTACCTGCCACAATTGTTAGTTTAAAAACTTAGGATAAAATCGCTTTCCCTGATCCCAGTTTAAAGACTTAGGATAAAATCGTTTTCCCTCGTTAAAAACAGCATTGGGGCACGTGAAGCCTGCAATAAGAGGCTAAATCCAAAAGTTTGGTTAAAATTTTCATAATGCAAACTTGTTTTAAATAAACTTTGGTTAAAATAGAAATAACTCAAAAAAAAACGGGTCAACAGGTGAATTAATAGGCGGTCAACGCTATATCGAACGCTATAGTCCCTGCCATGCCAGAGGCAGGGACTAATAACAATTGATTATTAGTACAGTAATTTCAAAAAAATAAAAATACACATAGTGTTTGTCATAAACAAATATACATTATCTATAATTATCTTTAATAAATATGCTACTTTTTCTTTTAACAACAAATATACCTTATCTATAATTATCTTTAATAAATGACTAATTTTTATGTTAACAAAATTTGTACATTATCCATCTCACAATTTGTCTTTTCCCTCGAATCTTTCTCAAATTTTATATCTCTCAAATTTGAAATCCTTTGTATTCCGATGGGCAATCTATTCAATAAATTGTAACCAATTATACTTAAGACATAGCTCCTCCTTCCCACACAACATAAGATGACATGCATAACCAAACGCATGAATGCATGGCTGAAACTTAGGAAATTAATAACTTGAAAATTGATTTTAAAATAAAATAATAATAACAATGATAATAGACTCATTGGCTATAATCACACTCCTTAATAATGCAATGATGAGAATAGAATAAAAGATGCACCATGAAGAAAATAATTATAATGGATTTCCATAGATGACTGAAAATTCTGGCCCTTCCATCTAATTTTAAGAAAAACACAATAAACGTGAAATTGAAGAGTATTAAAATGAATAATCTAACCTTGAATAATTGAGTTGTGGTGAATACAAGGCGTCATTCTGGAATTCCTAAGTGAATTCAACCTCGCAAGACCTTCAACCTTTAGACTACCTAAACAAGGATATGAAATATGATGGGAATAAAATAATTGAGACTAGCATATCATCCTCTCGGCAATGGCATGTAACTATAACTCACAATATCAGTCTTGAATTAGATGGTAGTCATTATTGTAATCATCTAACAAAACAATCAAATTCCAGCAATGGTACATGTGGCATGAACAGGACTTCTTCTCACGGGGTAATGCCTTACCACGTAAATACAAAAGTTGTGAATAACCTATGTTTTTTCAAAAATAAATCACCAATGATATTTATAATAAATTTTAGAGGAAGTAGAGAAAAAATACAAAGAAATGAAGATGAAACATGTTAATATATAATATATGTGACCAATTAAGAAATGCAGTTTAGTTACATATTAGGAATATATGGAGATAGTTGGAAAGCTTATTATGAGTTTGAAAACAATTGTAATTCGGCCAGTCTTTACATCTGGAGTAAAAAAAAGGTTCCTCTTTGAAACTCTGGTCACCCCTATTATCTTATATGTATATGAAGTTTGGAGGTGTAGTATATCTAGAGAGTTGTGGAGAAATATTAGATATCTAATGTATAAGAAGAAGCTTTACAATACAAAATCCAAGAGGCTCCCAAAATTTCTTGTGACAAATTAAGAAATGTAATTTAGTTACATATTCTGAATACATAGAGATAGTTGGGAAGCTTATTATGAACTTGAAAACAATTGTAAGTCAGTCGATCTTTACATTTGGAGTAAAAACAGGCTCCTCTTTGAAACTCTAGTCATCCCTGATATCTTCTATAGATGTGAAGTTTGTTGTTGTAGTATATCTAGCGAGTCATTGAGAAAGATTGAGATGATCCAAAAGCAATTCATAACCAATAACCTCAAGATCAAGGAAAATATTCCATATCCTATCCTCTTGATCAAATCTAGACTCTATCCCATTGAAAGTATGACTGCTTAGATATTTGACGTATAATAAGAAGATTTACAATAAGAAATCCAAGAGGCTCCCAAAAATTGCTTCTAACTTTATTCAAAACCCCCACCTATGCCTCATGTGTGGGTGTCATTAGAATGCTCAGTCTCAGCTAAACCTTTGGGGGAGTAAGGAGGAGATCATCATGAGAAGAAAGGACAATATCATAGATACTATTACCTCCATTTTTAAGGAGAAGATGTTGGATGCTAAGGATCTCGATGGTAAAAGGAAGCTAAGGTAGTATAAGGAGGCGATGAAACCTACACTCGATAACCAAAATTATCACTTTATGTTGACCAGCACTAAGAACAAAATAAACATGGTTAGGATTATACCTAAATCTCATGAGTTTAGAGTTATTAACTTGCTCCATTCACTTTCAATGCACATATTTGGCTTCTTTACTTGGATATTGGTGAATTTTTTAGGCACACTATGTATAAATGGAGACATGTTTAAATGGAAACACCTCTAGAGATTAATCACAAAGAAATTTGATATGGAACCATTACCATGTGGTGTGAAGTGTTTAGTTTGGCTGAGGCAGTGAAAGACAAAGGTACCATATGAGGGTGAAGGGTTTAGTCTAGCTAAAACTATGAAAGACAGAGGGGGTCTCATCAAGGATGCAATTATCAATAAAATTAAACTCTTAGAAGTTTCAATGAAAGTAATCTCTTAGTTTGAGAAATTGAGAAGGAAGTTGCAAACAATTGTAAGTGAGTCGATCTTTACATTTGGAGTAAAAAAAATGTTCCTCTTTGAAACTCTGGTCACCCCTATTATCTTAAATGAATGTGAATTTTGGGGGTGTAGTATATCTAGTGAGTCGAGGAGAAATATTGAGATGGTCCAAAAGAAATTCATAAACTATAACCTCGAGATCAAGGGAAATACTCCCTATCCTATCCTCTTGATTGAATCTAGCTTGTTCCCCATTGAAATTATTATTATGTTTAGATATATGATGTATAAGAACAAGATTTACAATATCAAATCCAAGAGGTTCCCAAAAATTTCTTATGACAATTTAAGAAATGTAATTTAGTTACATATTGGGAATATATAGAGATAGCTGGAAAGCTTATTATGAGCTTGAAAAAATTTGTAAGTCATCCAATATTTACATTTTGAGTAAAAGAAATGTTCCTCTTTGAAACTCTGGTCACCCCTGTTATCTTATACGGATGTGAAGTTTGGGGGTGTTGTATATCTAGCAAGTCATCTAGAAAGATCAAGATGATCTAAAAGAAATCCATAACCTATAACCTCAAGATCAAGGGAAATAGTCCCTATCCTATCCTCTTGATCGAATATTCATTGTCCCCCATTGAAAGTATGAGTATGTTTAGATATAAGATTGAGATGATGCAAAAGAAATTCATAACCTATAACCTCAAGATCAAGGGAAATACTCCCTATCATATCCTCTTGATCAAATATGAACTGTCCCCCATTTAAAGTATGACTATGTTTAGATATTTGATGTATAAGAAGAAGCTTTACAATATGAAATCCAAGAGGCTCCCAAAAATTTCTTCTAACTTTAGCCAAAACCCTCACCTGCGCCTCAAGCGTGGGTGGCATCACGATCCTTAGTCTTAGCTCAACCTTTGGGGGATTAAGCAAGAGATCAGCATGGGAAGCAAAGACAGTATGAATGTGGGTTTGAACCCTATACAGAAATTACCTCCATACGAATTCTAAAACACCAAAAATAAACAATGCGAGAGCATCACACATAAAACACATATACATAAATATTTTCCCTTGGATCCCAAAACGGGGACTACCAGCTTGATTTTTCATTATGTTCCTTTCAATGTTACGATGCATATTTATACATGCTGAAGCATCCAATACCATGGACTGAAAACCATCGCGTCTAATGCCATGTGAAAAAATCATGCACAAAACCATAGGTAGGTCCGCCCAACCTAACATAGAGTCCAAAACCAAACTTTTCCAGGGCGCTGCCCCAAACCCAACAGAGTGGGGTTACTTGCATCCCTCAAACCCCCTATGACTCCCCCCACTATGCAATCGGCACAACGAAGGGGGGGCTCTTCCCCCCTTCTAACCCCCCAGTTAACTACGTGGGCTAGTCGTGGAAAGAATATAACACAACCCAACATTCTCCCACTTGTTGTTTTCTATCCACAAGGGGCCACAAGAGAGCTTAGTCATTTATCAACCCTACAACACCCATTGTTTCTCTACACCAAGAAAACTTCTTAGAACTCACAGATTTTGTCAATGCATCTATAACATTCTTCAAAGTTTCCACCTTTACCAGCAACACCTTTTTTTCGTCAATCATATCGCTAACAAAGTGATATTGAACATCAATGTGCTTTGTCTTTGAATGGTAAGCAGGGTTCTTTGCCAAGAAAATTGCACTTTGGTTGTCACAATATATACTTATATCTCCTTGCACTAACCCCATACTTGAACACAATCTCTGCAACCAAACTGCTTCCTTGCTTGCATGAGTGGCTACCATGTATTTTGCCTTTATAGTTGATAGTGCTACTACAAATTATTTCTTACTCATCCAACTGACTACACCTCCAAATAGGTTAAACACATACACACTTGTAGATCTTTTCTTATCTAGATCTCCATCCCAGTCTGCATCAACAAAGCCACGAATATCCAAATCTCTATCCAATCCTTGTCTTCCTTGGTAGCACAAACCATAATCACTAGTGCCACACAAATATTTGAAAACCCGCTTCATTACTTTCCAATGCTTCTTCCCTAGTTTTGACATAAACCTGCTCAATACTCCCACTACTTGTGCAATGCCTGGTCTAGTACAGACCATCACATACATCAGGCTACCGGCTGCACTTGCATATGGAACACGAGACATATCCTCTTCCTCTTCTTGTGCCTTGGGACATTGTTCAACAGATAACTTTACACCTATAGGAATAGGAACCTTCACTAGTTTACTATCCTGCATATTAAACCTCTACAATATTGTCTTGACATAATTCCTCTAGTTTAACCAGAGATTCCTCTTTGCCTGATTTTCTTTTAATTTCCATGCCCAAAATATAGTTTACAACACCAAAATATTTCATGTTGAATTTGGAGGACAATTGGGTCTTCAAACCCTGGATAATTTCTTTGTCATTTCCAACCAACAACATATCATCCACATATAAGACCAGAAAAATAACACGGTCACCAATTAATTTAAAATACACACAGTGATATGCTTTGCTTCTAGTGAAGCCAAGTTTCTGTATAAATGTATCCAATTTCTGATACCACATCCTTGGTGACTGTTTTAACCCATACAGAGACTTCTTTAACTTGCATACCAGTTCTTTCTTACCCTTCACCGCAAAGCCTTCAGGATGCTTCATGTAGATTTCCTCTTCCAAATCCCCGTGAAGATATGTTGTCTTCACATCCATCTGTTCTACCTCAAAATCAAAAGCAGCAGCAACAGATAAAAGTAATCTAATAGAAGTTACCTTGGCAACAGGAGAAAAAATATCACCAAAATCAATTCCCGGCACCTGGGAATAACCTTTTGCTACCAACCGAGCTTTGTATTTCTCCACCTTCCCTTCTGCATTTGTCTTCTTCTTGAACACCCATTTGCTGCCAATGGGTTTCCTTCCAGCCGGAAACTCCACCAGATCCCAAGCCTCATTTTTGTGCAAAGATGCCATTTCATCAACCATGGCCTCTTTCTAGAGTTTTCCATCCTCTGAATCTATTGTTTCCTTCACAGTTCTGGGTTCATCATCAGTAATAGATAAAGAAAAATTTGAACAAAAAACAGATGGACTATACTTTTCTGGTTGCCTTCTTTCTCAAACTGATCTTCTCACACCCATAGTTTGTGGCTCTTCATATTTTGATTCCTCCTCTGCTGTAGAGTCTGATTCTTCCTCCTTTAGCTCAAACTCTATCTTCTCAGGTTCCTTTGGTTAGACTTCATGTTTAATAATATCTTTCACCTCTCCGAAAACCACATCTCGGTTATACACAACCTTCCTTGTTACTGGGTTCCAAAGCTTATGACCCTTTAAACCATCCTTATACCCAATAAAGATGGAATTTTCAGATTTACTATCCAACTTGGTTCATTTCTCCTTTGGAACATGTACATATGCATCACATCCAAATACCCTCAGATGTGAAAGAGAGGGTTTCTTACCAATCCATACCTCTTGTGGAGTCTTATCATCCAACGTTCATGAAGGTGATTGATCCAGATTTAAGCAGGAACACAATAAAATATAGAGATAACCATATACACAAAAATGCAGCGGAAATTATGCTTCATTTCATTAATGGAAAATACCGAAATATGCTTACAACCAGAATTGGAAATAAACCAGCTAGGGCGATGGTAGCTTATCTCTGAGAAGAGATGTGCGGCTACATGCCTCTGAACCGTTCCAAAAACTGTGTTACAATGAGGCTCGAAGGCCTATTTATTATTGAGAAACAATGGAAAACCCTTCACATTCCAAAACCTAACCCTAGGAGATGAAACGCCAAA
>APFE030418517.1:0-18092 GCA_000404065.3 Pinus taeda
AGCTGAATTCTGGGACCTAGGAATGGAGGAAATGTTAAATGCTAAGAAATGTGAAGTAAGGTCTTGCACAAGCGATTGGTAATGTTTAAGGTGATTGGAAAGGCAATGAATTGCATTTCTAACCTGCTTGACAATAATTTCAGAGTCGCCGAATACTTTTAGATATTGCACTTTAAGGCCGATCGCTTTATATAAACCCTGAACTAGGGCTTCATATTCAGCTGTATTGTTGGTGCATTCGAATTCTAACATGCAAGACAGCATTATCTTTTCCCCATGTGGACTAACCAAGATGCATCCTGCTCCCGAGCCTTCACTAGACTTGGAGCCGTCAAAATACAAGGACCAAAATAAAGGAGTATTATCATTCATATTTACAATTTTCTCATCATCATTGAAACACCTAGACTTATCTGATTGTGCAAAATTTTCAATCTGAGATGTAAAATGATTAACTGAGAAGGGGGAGGGTTGGGCAACAAAGTTTCCAAAAAATGATTCTGATGAATAGTTGCCCAAAATGTTGTTGTTGAAAGCTACAGGATGGTTTTCCTGTTCAAAATCGGTAACTGTATGGGTCATATGTTTTTCTCGGTCTATCTTTATTTGATTTGGCTTACCTTTATAAGGAAGGCACATGTGTGACCAATCAGTAGAAATGTACCCATGTAATTTTTCGGACCAGTCTCTACTCAAAATCAAACCGTAAAACTCAGGTATATCGGCTATAAGAATGTCAATTCTTTGTACTATTCTGGGATCAGCAGACAACCTGATAGTTATAGAATTAATCTCTCCAACAACCTGTACCTTAGTTCTGTCTAATTGAACAATATGGATGGCAGAATTCTGGGGCTCTATGTTCAATTTGGAACAAACTGAAGTCGGCATTATGTTAGAAGAAGCCCCTGAATCAATTAAACAGTTGTGCAGGTTTATGTTGTAGATTTCATAAGTTAGGAGGAATGGTGGAGTATGAGAACTTGACTTGTCCCCAATTAGGACTGAATCTGTGGCTTCAACCATACCTGGAGGGGATTGGCCTGAATCATTAGCAGCTTTTGAACTAGGAAGAGGAGTAGAAGGAACAGCATTCAATTCTTTAAGAAGTAACTTTTGCTGATGCTTTAGCTTGCTAAGCTCAAACATGGTTATGTTGGCCTTGGTCTTTTTCATGTCATCAACAATGTTGTATTCCATTGAATCGGATACCACTAACGTCTTAGAAGTTGAAGGGGAAGTAGAAGTCGAGGGCTGGTTTTGAGGGACTACTGCAGGTGATTTCTTTGGAGGTACTTTTTCCTTCATTGTAGCAACACCTGCACTCCTTTTCTTTGAAGTCGCCTGGGCAGGTTCAGAAGTACTTTTACTCCTGGTGGTAACAGGGAAGGCTTCTTCTTCATTATCAGTATCAGAATTGGGGAGTATGAAATCCCACATTCCATGACACTCAGCTACTTCTTCTTCATCGTCAGTTGGTGGAGTTGTCTCTTCTTCTTCCTCCTCCTGGTCTGAATCTGCATTAGATATGACATTGGGTGGCTTTGTCTCAGTTTTCTTATAAGTCCTAAAAGGTCTTTTCTTTGAAGTTTCGGCCACCTGTTTTTTTATGTCAATTATTTCGTTGGACAATGTTTTCAGGACCTTTTGCAATCCTTCCATGTCATATGGGTCTTTTGGGCTTTTCTTCTTGGAGTCTTCTTTAAAAGAAACTTTTTTAGCTTTTCTGTCTTCCAAGGCAGCTTTCTTTTCTAAGGAATTGATGCGCTTTTTCACATCAAAGTGCTTCTTTCATAATTTTCTGCTAGGTAGGTTTCCCAGCCCGATCTACGAAAATGGCTATATTGGGCAGGCAGGGCAGTGATATACCATTCGCTTCGTATTTGTTCACTTGGTTTGGAAGCTGTAGGGATTTTGTTGAGGAGTTTATTGAAGCGAGCATTAAATTCCTTTATCGGTTCCCTATGTTCTATTCTCAGGTTGGAGAGATCGTTTATTAAAGTTGCCAAAGACCTATCATCTCGATACTTAGTAAGAAACTGTTCTTGGCATGTATCCCAACTGGTAATGGAACCAGAGGGTAAGGAGAAATACCAGGATCCTGCTGATCCTTGCAAAGTATAAGGGAAAATTCTGACAACAACATCTTCTTGCGTTACCCCTTTCAAGTTGACCGACACATGAAATTATTAATGTGTTCTTCGGCCTGGGTTCCATCATCTGGATTAAATTTGGGGAGCCATTTTTTAGGAGCATCTGGTAAAGGATGCAATGGTGCAGGCATATTGACTGCACCGGGTCTGGTCCATGGATCTACCATTGTAATAGTACCGGTGGTTGATACTACTATTGGGATTCCAGATGTATGGGAAGTAGATAATATCGAGGAGGGAGCAGATTGAGATGTTGAGGCTTCTGTTCCCTGGTGGACAACAATATGTAATGGAGGAGTGGGTGGTTGAATTTGCAGATGAGGAGATGAAATGGATGATGTGGATTAAAGTTCTCCACTATCAGATCCTTCGGTATGTCTCTTGGCCCTTTTCCTTTCAGGTAAAGGGAACTCAATGGGTTTGATACCAAGCTTTCCACTTTGGAGTCTGGTAAGTGGATGTGATAAATTGAACTGCGAAGTCGCACTGCTTTGTGATACTTCAGATCTTTGTGGTGAAATCAAGAAGGTCTGAAGTTTGTGGATTAGAGACTGAACTTCAGGTGATTCAAGACTCAATTGTTCTGAAGTATGATGGGTGTGAGCAGTGGTAGTTGATTCCTATTCTTCTTGATTGCGCGTTGGAGAACCAGCATGCGATCGAGAATAACTAGGAGATTTGGAGGGAGAATTACTCTTAGAATGGCTTGCAGATTTGGGTTTGCTTGCCATTCACAGTCAGGGCCCTCCTTCTAGTGCTAAAAATATTGATGCCTCGAAGATCGCTGCAACAACATTGGGGAAACCACCCGGTCCGGACCTTAGTACAGCTCCTTTTCTGTTTGGGATAGCGGCTCCGACTGGGGATAATGGGACCAGTTTCCCAGAAATAGATAAATGGGATGAGTGAATGCTTTATAAATAACACTAGTGATAAGTGGAAGGCTGAAACTATTGACAGAAGTATAAGTAAATGAAACTATCCCGGGAATCTATTGAGCTCTAAAGCGTAGCTTTTGATGCTCTATATCTACAAGACAAACATATAGATGACTGTATCTTTAAGACATAGATATTGAATCATTTAGGATTGTTGTGCTTAAATAGTTAAGCGCAACGATTGAAGCGATATTACTACACTTTATACATTCATATCATTGACATATACATGATTAAAAGTAAAGGCAGATCATATAAACACCCAATAGTGGAATGAATAAGATTTGCTGTTATAGCGCATACATACAATCAACGATAGCAAGAATAATTACATAACAATTGACATACACAGAATGACTTCAGACAAAGATAGAAATACCATTTGAGCTGTATGAAACTCTCAGATATCAATCGCTATGTGTGGTTCTTCCCTTAACGCATAAGCATTCCTCAATCAACGACAATAGTGCACAATTGTATAAAGAAATTTATCCATTAAAGCAAGAACGACTGGTCGAGTTTCATAAAAGAATAAAGGCTGAAGCACAATAGTGCAAACTTCAGTCTGTTAAGTCTATTACAAAATTTTACGGCCCTTTCTAAAAACATGAAAGGGTCTATAAATACTATACTAATCTAAATATCTATAAAACAGAAATGCTAATTAAGCTGATATCAATAACTTCTGTTGCTATTTCAGCCGGCGATCTGGGGAGCTGGAGGATGATTCATTCGGTCGGCTGCTTTCCTTTGAATCTGAGGTGATTAATGGCAAGCATTGGCTCAATTTCAGGAGGCTTGTTGAGCCGCGAACTGAGCTGGGCAGCGTAGGTGGCGTCTTGGATGTCGGGAATCATACACTGAATGGCATCTGTTAAGCATTTGAGGGCGGCTCTTTGTTCATGAGGCTTTACTAGGAAGTGCCAATACGTTTCCATCTTTAAACTGTTAACTCCAGCGATTAATCTTCCTCTGCCTTCTAACTCTGGATAACACGTTTGCTCCAATGCATTTGCTGTAGTAACCTTTCCAGGTGTACACTGGGAAATCGTGTTTGCTATGTAGAGAGTGTCGTTAACTAGATCAACTAAATTGTTAGAAGTTAATCTACACCTTGAAGTTGCTCTCTCTGCCTTTAACACCTGTGTGTGCCATTCCGTGAACAGTATATCTTTATGAACCTCAAGTATCCTTGGCAAATTGGAGGCTTTTCCCAACTTTGAATCTTGCCATTCAAGATATGCAGTAATAACTTCATCGGCTTGATTCAAGTCATCCCTCGCCTTCTCTACCTGCTCATTTATGGATGTTGTTAATTCGCAAAGTGGCTCCGCTTGAGAGAGTTGTTGACACAAGAGTTTAATTTGCGATATTAGCGCATTGTTTATCAACATCGCCTCTTTTCTGAATTCTGTTATCTGCGAATCTCCTTTGATATTTTGTAGCTGCGCTGTTATTTGAGCGATATGCTCATCCTTGGTTTTCATCAATTGCTCGTTCGCTGCTTTCAATTGCTCCAAAGCCTCCGTTAATTCATTTTGTTTCTGGATCGCTGCCTGATCAATCCTCTTTTTCTCTTCTTCCAATTGCTGAGCCAACTGGTTATTTATTTGCTGTTGCTCCACTAACTGTTCGTCTGCATGCAGTGTCCTCTGTTGTTGTGCTGCTAACTGCTCCTCGGCTTGTATTACCCTCTATTTTATTTCAGCTAATTCTGTTTGTAACGTGGAGATTTCCTGGTCTTTAGTCTTTAATAAAAGACTTACCTCCGATGCTTTGTCGATGGTTGCAGCTGAATAAGCTCCAGCGTACTGTGACAATTTAGTCAAATCATCGGAGGGATCCAGTTTCTCCTACCATACTACATTGCCCATGACCGTTTGTTCTGGAAAGATAGAAGGTTGATCAAGCCTTCGTCTCTTCCGCGATCGTTTTACTACTGCTCTGTGCTTTGGGTTGTAGAAGACATCCAATGGAGGAATATCTTCTACTTGTAGAGTGATTTGGTCGCTGGGACCTTTCGGAATTACTTCAATATCCTTAGTTTTAGGTGGGCTGCTGGTTCCACTCAGAACCTGAGATGAGGTATCATCCTGCACATTGCTGGTTTTAGGAGTATCGGTACTTTGTGAGTCTTTTCCTCCACTGATAATGGTGCTGAACTGCTACCATTCCTTTTGCAATTCAGGGTCTATGATAGCACCCACGTTAGTATCGGTGGTGGTCTGTTTAGACTGAGACTCCTTCAGCAATTGTTCTTGTTTTTTCTTTTCTTGCTCTTCTTGTTCCTTTTGCCGCATTTCCACCTGCTCTCTTTGCTGTTTATCTTCCTGCTCTTTGCGCTGTCTATCTTCCTGCTCTTTCTCTAAGCGCTCTTCCTGTTCTTTCTTTAAGCGCTCTTCCTGTTGTTTCTTCAGTTTCTCCTCTTGGTCTTTCCTTTGTTGTTCCTCCTGCTCGTTATTATTTGCTTTCGTTGTAGCAGAAGGTTTCTTTGTCTGTTGCTGGCTAGGCTCGCTTGATGATGCTGCTTGGGTTGATGTTAATAAATCTAGAGGCAGAGTTTGCAACCTCTGCTCTCTAAGTTTATTAAACTCAGTTAACCCTTCATCGTTGTATCGCATCTTGGCGAATTCTTTGGCTTGACCTATTGATTCAGCTGAAGAGAACACATCATCGAACATATCTTCTTTATGATAAAAAATGTTGCTAATTTGGCATGTTCCAAAGCGGCATATGTAGTTCACTTTGGGTCAAATGCTCTATTCGGGATTGTAGCCATATTTAGAGCTTGAATCTTTGTGGCCTCTTTTTCAGCATGTTTAAGATCATGCAGGGTGAAGCCACCACATCTGAAGGGAAAAGTAGGCCAGCCCCTTTTCTTCTCCTTCTTGAGAGTCTGTGTAGTACTCTCAGCTGTAATCTGGTATGCAATTTCCCTTACTAGCAATTTATCAGGAACATATAAGGGGAGGACATGAGGATTGGCTTGGCTGCCAAAGACTATAATATAAGTAAAATGCTCTTCACCAAACCAATTAGCCACTGCTGGCAAGTCAAAAGAGGCTAGGTAGGAGATCCTTGAAATGGGTTTATCAAAAATTGAGTAATAAACGGGAACCATGAAACCATTACAAATCTGATACAAGTGGTTTTTATAGGATGACTTCCACATCTTGCGATGATAAATATGAATGGGCGAGGGGTCCTGTACAGTCCACCTCCAACCAAGAATAGGGAATTCAGAATTGAAACACAAGGTATCTAGGATATATTCGCTATAGTAGAATGGGGGAATTTTCCTCTCAGTGACTCTAGTTTTATTCCTAAAGTCACTAACAGCTATTGCTAGCTTATCCGAAAGGATGGTAGCCCAATCCATAATCGTGTTGTTCACTGCCGCCTCCATAAGAGGAACCATCTCAATGGTAAAAATGGTAGAGTCGTGTAAACCCCACAATCTACACATCATTATACCGGCATAGCAATAAGGAGAAGCTAAAGAGTCGACTGAGTACTTACCGGAGGATTCGTGCTTGTGTTTATTTGGATTTTGCCTCCAGTCCTTGATAGGTTTGGACTCAACCTCGTTCTTGCTTGCGAACTTCTCCAAAAAGGTGCTATTGTATATCTTCTCCGGCTTAGGCAAATGATACATTTGCCTCAGATCTTCTGGCTTAAATGACCCAAAAATCCTTCCATCCCTTGTGCTGAAAGTTCTGTCTGTGACGGGGATTTCTTCAATCGCCCATCGCACAACATCTGTATATGGGAGGATTTGCTCCCTTGCTACTATCCTATGGAGGAAAGAATCGGCCAAATCTTTGAGAGTGCAGTCCGACTTCTTCAATGAATCCGCGGTAGCTTCTTCTACCGTCTGCGTTGGTTTCTCGGCCTCAATTAAGTCATAAGTTCCTTGCCAAGTGACTCTGGCGAGGCCTGCGCATGTTGTGTCGGATATTAGGCCCTTTTTGCTGTTTGCTACGGCTTGTCCGGCAGCTGGTGGATTGGAAGCTCCTGCAATTTTCTTTGACTTCTTACCCATCATGTCCGAACTCCTGTCCGAGACTGAATTCTGCACAGAGAGGCAATTTGGCGTAATACTGAGAGATAGCGATAAAACTCACAATTGATAGCAAATGAATAGATGAGCACTGATATATTTTGCTTTTATAAAACCAGCGCGGAGACAATCTATAGGCAGATCTTAAGACATGAATCCATTAAATGGCCGTATAGAGCCTGCCACCTTATAAATGCCTGTTATATCCATATTTGGTCGATAGATCTCTTTAAGCATGCGATGGACGTATTGGCGGCCGAGCGGGAGTGATTTGGCTTAAATAACAGTAAATTGAGCTTTCCAATCACTTTAACGGCTTTCTATTGAAAATTGTGCCTTATCACATCTTATTGGGGGGTATAACAAAACTGGTTTAGCAATGCCTTGAGTATCGCCGATCGCCGATTGCGATTTCGCATCGGCGAAAGGCATATGTGCGTTAAGTTTCAAACAAGGGGACCCGCTGATCGCCGATTGCGATATTGCATCGGCGAAAGGCTTATGTGCAATGATATTAAATAAAGGGGATGTGCCGATTGCCGATTGCCGATAGCTTATTGCGTCGGGGCTTTGATATGGGGTGCTTTGGTGGTGTATTTGGGTATCGCCGATCGCCGATCGCCGAACATTATATTGCATCGGCGGAAAGCCTTTAAGCCATTTGTTGCATCCCTCATGTCATTGCGATATGCGATCTTGCGATCGCTTTATCGCAATGACCGAATATTTGCTTAATTTCTTTTTTAACTGGATATTGCTTTAAAGGGTTTCTTATAAAGCGCTCCTTTGATTATCGGACTTTTATTAAGTAAAAGTTTTGATATCAATTTTATTTTTAAAGGGACCCATTTTATATTTTAATGTTTTTATGAATAAATAACATGAAATGGGGGGTTGTTTGCAAAGCACAACAGGTCCAAACAATCTCATCAATCTACATTCACGAATGAGTAGATGTGCATGTAAGCTGGTGGAACAAGGTGAAAAGCATTTTCACCAATCTTCTCAAGTATTCTGAAAGGTCCATACCTGATAGGCTTTTTCTTTTTACCTTCACCTTGCATCCTGTCCTTGCTGATATACAACCAGACTTGGTCACCAACTTGGAAACTATGATCCATTCGATGCTTGTCATGCCTAGCCTTGTATTTGGCTTGGCTCTTTTCCAACTGTTCCTGTACTGCCTGGCGAATCTCTCATATGTGTTCAATGAACCTAGTTTCCCTGTCCACATCATTGTGTCCATCAACTGTCGTATCTTTACCAAAGACAAAATCTAAAGGAGACCTTGGTGTGAAACCAAACAGGGCTCAAAAGGAGATCTTTACATAGAAGAATGGTTTGCTCTATTGTAAGCATGATGCACATAACACAAATTTTCATCCCAAAGCTTAGGATGTTTGCTGCAATATCCTCTGAGTAACTGGATCACTGTCCTATTAACTACTTCTGTCTAGCCATTAGTTTGTGGATTGAAAGCTGTGCTTTTCTTTAGTTTGGTGTCCATCCGTTCCCACAGACTTGACCAAAACTTCCCCATAAATCATGTGTCTCGATCAGATACAATGGAAGCGGGTAATCCAAAATGAACCCATACATGTTCAAAGAACGGTTTTGCAGTTTGTTCAGTTGTAATCTGTTTATTACAAGGTATCAAAATACACATTTTTGTGAACCTATCCACAACAACATATAGATAATCATGACCTTTCCTAGATTTAGGCAGTCCTCCAACAAAATCCATGGAAACAGTTTCCGAAGGGTGAGAAGGAATTGGTAATGGAGTGTACAAGCCTTGTTTTCTATTGCTAGGATTGCTTTTAGCACACTAGTACACCCTCTTACATATCTAGAATCTGCCTCATTCATTTTTGGCCGATAACAAAATCCTTGCAGCTGTGCAACTGTTTTACTTACCCCAAAGTGACCTGATATCAGAGAAGTGTGTGCTTCTCTAATTATCTTTACTCTCTCAGTTTGTGGAATGCATAACTTCCCATAATGATATAAGATTCGGTCCTTTACATGATAATCCATTCTCCTACTCGTTTGCACTGAATTAAAGTTGCATATACATCTTTAAAGTCTATATCTTGAGCATATTGTTCAATGTAGCTTTCATGTAGCACAGAATTATGCTTAAGTATAGTAGATGCATTTATAATGGGTCTAGATAACATGTCTGCAACTTTATTGTGTATGCCATTTTTATATCTGATGACTAAATGAAACTATTGTAGAAAACCCATCCATCTATAGTGTCTTGGATGCTACAACTTAGTTTGGGAGTGTAGATATTGAAGTGGTTGATGATTAGTATGTATTAATGTCTCTTTGCCCATAAAGTAATGTTTCCACTTTTTCACACTCTGAACTAATGCATGAAATTCTTTATCATATGTAAGAGAGTTAACTACTGCAGGATTAAAAGTCTTAGAATGATAACATATAGGTTTATCGTGCTGTGTCAACACTGCTCCCATGCAATAGTCGCTGGCATCTATTTGGATCTCAAATGGTCTTTGCAAGTCGGGTAGTGCTAGTACAAGTGTTGTACTAATCTTTTTCGTTCAAGGTGTCTAAGGATTTCTGATGTTTGCCTCCCCACTGGAACACCTTGTTCAATCCTGTTAAAGCATGTAAGGGAGCTGCAATTGAGGAAAAGTTAGAAATGAACTTCCTCCAATATTGTGTTGCTCCTAAGAAGCTTCTCACTTCTGTTAGCAAACTTTGGGTTTAGGCCAGTTTACAATGACTACCACACCTTAAGGGATCTTCTAATTCACCACCCCCTACTAATGACCCAAATATTTAGAGATGTTTTGCCAAATCACTTTTGAGAGTTTAACATGAAGTTTTTCTCTTTTCAAAACATCTAGTGTCTACTTAACATGCTTTAAGTGTTCTTCCCACGTTTTACTAAAAATCATAATGTCATCCAGATACACAATAACAAAATCGTCAAGAAAAGGTCTGAGTACATCATTCATTAATCTCATGAAAGTAGCAGGAGCATTAGTTAAGCCAAAAAGCATAACCAACCACTCATATAATCTGTGCTTTGTTTTGAAAGCAGTCTTCCATGCATCTTGTTCTGCAACTCTGACCTAATAGTATCCATTGTGCAAGTCTAGCTTGGTGAAATAAACAACTTCTTTCAATTGATCTAAAATATCATCTATGCGAGGAATGGGATAACGATTTTTTATTGTTATCTTATTGAGTTCTCGGTAATCAATGCACATTCTCCACGAGCCATCCTTCTTTCTTGCCAAAACAGTTGGTGACCCACATGGTGATGTGCTAGGCCTGATGAACCCTTTCTCGAGCAACTCCTGCACCTGCTTCTTGATTTCAGCATTCTCTAAAGTAGACAACCTATACATTCCAATGTTAGGGAAAGGAGCATCTTGCTGCAAAATAATATCATGTACTATTTCCTTTCGAGGTGGTAGACCTTTAGGTTCTTGAAACAAGCTGTCATACTCTGAAACACCCTTTTCTAAATTAGCTTTATTGTTTAGCATTACAGCCCTCAAATACATTGGTTTTATCAAGTTTCTTTTCCTTTACAACCATCAGTAATAATTGTTTGCATGAATTTATCATTCTTTTCATCTGCCCTAAGTTTATGAGAGTATAATTATTCTTGAGATTATGAGCTCTTACAAAGTATTTGATTCCATCTTTGACAAGTAGATACTTGTTCTCAACTCTATATAAAATAGCTTTTCTATCATACAAGTAAGGACTTCCTAAAACAATTCCACATATATCCAAAGGAATTATGTCTAACTCAATCTCATCTACAAATGCTAACCCAAAAGAAAACTTGAGTTTGCACTGTCTAGTCACTTGTAGTTGTGCTTTATCATTCAACCATCCTAATGGGTATGGTTTCTTGTGAGGTGTAGTTGCTAATCCCAATTTCTTTACAATTGCTTCAGAAATCAAATTTACTTGTGAGCCACTATCAAACAAGTATCAATCTTTTGATGTTTGGAAATAACTCGAATATGAAAAAGCTCATGTCTTTTCCTCTCATTCTCTTCATTATCAATAGATTGTGCAGAATTACAAGTAGATGCTTTAGAATTTTTACCTCTTATACCTGTGGTTGTGATTGTTGTTTCATCCCTTGAGTCTGACCCCAAATCTCTCTGAATAAATGCAACAGTCTTCTTCTTTTTTCCATCAAACTTCTCAGGCCTCAGCTCCGGATGCAAAATCCAACAATTTTCATCATCATGCCCATCCTTCTTTCATTGAGTGCGTGAAGGTTTTGTCTTCTGTACTGCATTTGTCTTTTTCTCTTTCCATTTATGCTTTCTCTTCTCCTTGTTCTTGCTTACAGTGGGTTTTGATGATACCCCAATCTTTGGGTTCACACTCTTGCCTCTAGCCTCTAGATGTGTAGCCTGAACATATACCTCATCTATGTTAGTAGGATTAAACATGAGAATGGTGTGCCTTAAATTGTTGTGTAGACCACCTATATACTTCAATATAGCTTCAGGTGAGTCTAAAGAAATGCCTAGAATCAAAGCTCTTTTTCTAAATTCTTGGGTGTAGCTTTGTACACTTTGCCCTTTTAATTGGCGATTTGCCAACTCATCATAGCTTGCTGCATATAAGCTAGTGGATATAATTTTTTTTTAATGGCAGAAACAAATTCATTCCAGATAGAAAGAACTTTACCATGCTTCTTCAAATCATCTTGTGTCCTACCTTCCCACTAGTTCCTCCAAGGCATAGGCTAGCTAGCTGAATCTTTCTCCTTTCCAAATCAATGTTATGCACTTTAAAATATACATCAATCTATCTAATCCAGTTATCTAGCTTTTCTGCATTCAATTCTCTGTCATAAATTAGCAAATCAAACTTAACATCTAATTTAATCAAAGATGTTTACTTCTTTCTATTTTCAGGGCTATCAGGAGGTGTAGGAAGCTTTTCTCCTTTCCCTTTTCCTTCTGGGGCATCTAGAGAAGGTTCTTCAGCTCCTCTATCTTGCTTGTAGGTTGATGAATCTTCACCTCTACCTTTCTTAAATTCTCTATATATTTCTTCTACCATGGCTCTCATGGTCATGAAACTGTCCATGAATTGGGAGTCTGATTCCAAGGGAATCTCTTCTGACATTTTCCTCCTAGTATAGACTCTACCAATTTCTAGGTTAAATTCAACCAATTCTCCTTCTCCTAATTTAAGCTTTGATTATCTAGTTAGCATTCAACAAAAAAATCCAGCACAAGCTTGTCTAACCTTAGCAACCTAAAGCTCTGATACCACTTGATCTAGAATTGATCTAAGACAATTAATAAGGTATTATAGACTCATGTGCATGGTTGTGCCCATGTTATTTTGTGCAACGGATCGATAAGATGGCGAAATACACATGCAATGAAGTAGTTAAGGAAAAAATAATAAGAAACACATATAAACACAACAAGCCTAATAAGGATTTCACCCAATACTCCTGGGCTACGTCTCCTAGTCCAGCTTTCAGTGGTGGCCTCTCTGTTATGTTTTCAAAGTAGAGTTTTTACAACAGTGATCTCAATTTAAGTCTCACACAACAGACACAAATCAGTAAGATTATACTTGGATCCTCCAAGTCTTTAAAGTACACATACTCTCCTCACTAACTCTTTTCCTCTGTTGATTACAGTAGCATGAGCCTAATCTGAGGCTCATACATGACAGGAACTATAGAAGAGTGCACTTGAACCTCTCAAGCCTTCTTTGGAGTACACAGACTCTCTGACTCTCTCTGTCTCTGTCCTAACTTTGGCTCGATGCTACCTTTGCTTTTGTAGGTCAACTCGGCTTCTTCTCTCTGCTTTCGACTTACTGCCTACTGCTTACTGCTCTCTTGTCTCTCTCTCTCTGTCAGTTTGTGGCTTTAAAGCCAATCTTCTTCCTGATTGTTCATTTCTGCTTCCCGACTTTTTGGTTCCCCTACCTCTATTTATTTGAATCCCTCTGTCCTGCGTAATCAGTCACTATATAATGCCTCACAGGGAGGTGGCCACCTATTTCATAACGGATGAGTGCCAGTGCTCTTGGACATATTTGAACAACCGTTTTTCCTGTTAACTCCAAGAATGCCCACGAAACACGACTTTCTGCCAACGCATCGTCCATATGGACTTTAAATCCTATGTGATCTTGCTTTGTAATCTTGTCAAATCTGGTCATCCATCGGAACATGCCTCCGCCGTTGATCTGGGGACCCCAGATCCTATGGTTGTTGTTCATATCGGGCAGCTGAGTAGCATGATGTTTACCCACCCGATGTGAGCGATTTTCTCTCTCCCTGCCTAGACACGTGGCGATCACTGTGTGACATCGGGCGAAACTTGGTCGAAACCACTTACTTCTCGAAGCCCGTCCAATATCCTACCGATTTTGTGGAATCCCGCTCCAACGGAACCAAAATAATATTTTCCATGGTTTATAATTATTTCAGGTCCAGGTGCTTGAGGCTTCTCTTCACTAAGAGGTTTTCCCTATGATATACAATTAGTGACTTGCTCCTCTACTTAAATTTGTCCCTGCATTTGCTGGTTGACGTTAGCGTGCGTTACCATCGTCTGCCACTCTGCGCACTAGATCGACAGCCCTCGTTGATCCGTGCTGATCACCATTGCAACTATCTGAGGGTTCCTTCTGATAGCTTGATATTTATAAGACTTTGAATCTGTGGCATGATTTTTAAAGAGTTAATGAAAACTTAGAGAGTGTTCTAGGATCCAATTTGGATCAACTTGGCATCCTCTTCAAATGATTTGATCTTGCATGATAAAGCCATCGTGAATAGGTTCATGTTACAACTGATGTTGGTGAATTTCAATTCCATCCTCTCAAATCTATCTTCTATCTAGGATATTGTGGGTTATCATGAATAAATTCATCGACCATGGCTAGGGTTTTGTGCCTTTCTTCTTCAATTGATTACTAAATCCTTGTAACTTTCCACAAAAACCCCAAAGAAAAATGTTCTGATACCAAATTTGTAGACCATTGGAATAATTTGCCACAATATCTTTGATAAAATATTGAATATTTTTTGTCAATTGGGGTTATTTCAGGTGATTGGGAGGAATAAATGGAATTATGCCCACCTTGGTTCAATTCCCACAAGTTACATGATGGATGTCGATAGTATTAACATTATATGTTTATTCCTCATATGGAATATATAACATTGTACTTGTGAAAAAAACAAATTGAAATCTTTAGTATGAAGGTAAATTTCCTTCAGATTTCATATACACCATAAAAACATAAACACAATATTTACCCTAGAAACTCATATTCGATGAAACCCAAAAATAAGGTGATGCTGCTCTATTCTCTTTTCTCTAGTATCGCTATTTATAAGTATAATGAAAGAGGTACTCTTTGTGTAGTTTTTTAAGACGTTATGGCCTATAAGAATGTTAAAGAATATTTTCCCCCTTTGTTCTACCCTCTAACTTACAAATCATAGTTACTTCGGTCAATTATGGAACAAATACAATGATATATAATGGAACCTATTTCCTCCTAGTAGTATGGTTTTTAACATAACATGATATCCATCCAGTGTTATGGATTTGACTTTTTTAACCTTAATGTGATAAAGTTTTGGACCTCCTAGAATATTCTTAAAATTCCACATGTGGCTAGCCCCACATTTGTAAGTAATGGTGTTGACATGGCATCCACTCATACCATGATGGTTAATAAGATATATCAACTTCTGGGAGGCATAACAATCACGTATGAGCTCTGATTAAAGTGATTTTAGAATTATTAGAAAACCCCATTTGAGGTCATAGGCACATTTTCTAGACCCAAGAAAACCAAAAAACATAATTGTATGCCTCAAAATGGCCTTAGAAGGTTTCAAACCCTAATTTCCCAAACTAGAACCTGATATTCAAACGGCCCTACAACTTGATTCCTCCATTTTTTTCCACCAAGAAAGTATCAAGATAGATGACAAATAGTATGATGACCCAGTCCAAATCAATTTTCCATGGTGTGTTTAGGTATATAAAAGCATGAATAAAATAAAATACATAGCAATATAATGCCACAAAAAGAAACAAAGAAACCATGATACGACAAGTGGGGAAGAGGAAAAGTGATGCATGGGAAATTTGAAATTACAATTGTCCTTTGAGAGAAAAAAATTTATTTCCCATGATTTCGTACAAGTATTGTCCATCAATCCTTGACTTGTGTGGTCTTTTAGATGTTCCCCATGCTCTTTGGGAAGGGCACACTTGTCTTATGTCACTTTTGGTTGGGGGGGCGCGCCATTATTCACTCTCCATTCAAATTAGGAGCGTCATTCCACCTTGAGCATTTACCATTATCCCATTAGAATTTTCTTCCCATCTTGGATTATGGAATGGCATGTGTGAATATTATGGTTTTTATACCTACAATAGCAAGAGACCCACATGAACTTGTTGTTGGAAGAGCATGTGGAGGCTAGGGAATTTGTTGCTAAGATTATGAGAGGAAACATGATGGTTTTAATAGGAAAAAACATGGTTGGAGCAACCAAAATAGTTAAATAAAACATTACAATCCTATAACCACGTTTGTGTTTCCCATGCACCATTATAGCAAGTTTATTTCCTCTAGCTTATTTAAACTAGGAAACCAATAGTGTTAGACTCTTTCTACCTGCACTGTAGGGATGAATATTCTTGAGGCACTATTGAGTAGAGAAAGGGAAGAAATTCCTTTTTCCATGAAGCATAAAATAGTATCATGGTCGATTGATGATCAATGTGCTAAAAAATGAGCAAATTGGTTGTACTATGACATAGACAGGTTGTGTTGAGTGAGATTAAAGCCCTGTAGGAGTTTCGTTTACCTTAGTGCTTTCATAGTTTGAATTTTTGGGGTGGAATCTTTCATTGATTTCAGCATTTAGCTGGTGAATCACTCTCGAAATTTTTCTTGGTGGAATTTCTTTCCTTACATATAAGTATTCATAATTTAACTTGCGTGGAATTTATTTTGTTTATTATTTGTTGTCTGAAATTATTGAATCAAATGTGTAATGAACAAATTTGAAATATGCATGTTTATCTTTTCCATTATGTGTTTATGCATATGAATTTGATTTTTGTATTATTGGTAGAGTTTTGAAATAATCTTAATAAAAGGTTAATAGAGGTCATGAAGTGCCGCGATGACCAAGGAAAGCACCTAGGTATGTGGTAAATTAGTATTAGAGCTCAATTTTAACCATTAAGCTATTATCGGAAATGTATGTTAATTTTATCATGAAAATGAAAATTGCATGCCAATTATTTGACAAAATGCCTTGGAAAAAAATGTTAATTCTAGCAATTTGAATGCTCATGGTAATGAGATAATGTGGGGATTCATTAGCTTATTTATATTTATTTTTTTTGAATCGGTCTAGTTAAGTGGATCTAGTGTGAAATTAAGAGATTCATAGGAGACTAGCGAAAGAAACTCCTACAGGGCTTTAATCTCACTCCATTGCTCCAACTAACAAGAAATATTTGCCACTCAATGATTGCACAATAGAGACACACCTTCAGAAATTTTTTCCACTCTGGTGTATTTGTCCTCAAAATGCTTTCTAGGCATGCGGATAGGTCTGATACAAAATTATCAATGCATTTCTATGTCATATGCACCATAAGATAAATCAGCACTCTTTTTTCTCCGCTACAACATGTGTAGCCTAATTATTAACTTAACAAGAACTATAACCTCAAAACAAAAACTCTAGCCTAAAAAACTCCTATTTTTGCACAAAAACCATGAAAAAAACACCTTGAAAACGAAAACTATTGATGTTGCATCAAGGTTTCTTTTCTTCCAGTTAAAATTCCAATTTCTTTTAGCAACAAAATCAAAAAATAAATTTTTGTGCAATATTCGTGAAAAAAACACCCCAAAAACTACAAGTGTTGATCGTGTATCAACATTTTTTAAAATTCCAATTTGCTTTTAACAATAACATCAAAAACTATTTTTTTGTGCAATAAAAAATAAAAAACACCCTAAAACCTAAAAGTGATGATGTTGTATCAACTTGTTTTGTTGTTGTTAAAATTATAGTGTTTTTTAGCAATGACTTTAAAAATAAAACTTAAAATTCCAATAGTCCTTTTATGAATAGCATTAAAGATAAAATATCATGACTGAAAAAATAAATAAATAATTTAAAAATAAATATTAAATATTAAATAAATTAAAAAAAATAAATAAATAAATAATTAATTAATTAATTAACTAAACAAATAATAATAATAATAAATAAATAAATAAATAATCCAACAATTTTCAACCATAATGTTAAAGATAAATATCATGGCTCCAAAAAACCTTAAAAATTGACATTTTTCAACAATGACATTAAAGATAAAATTTCACAAATCTGAAAAATCTTAAAATTTCGACATTTTCCAACCATGGAATTAAAAAGAAATATCTTGCATAAAAAACTTTAAATTTTCAACATATTTGAATCCTGGTATTATAGACAAAATATCTTGACTAAAAAAACTTAAAAATGAATTCCTAAATCAAAGAACCATTAACCAAGAGATACTTTTTAATGTGCTTTTTTAAATCTTAACATAAGACAACTTCATACATTGCAACTAAAACTTAAAAATCAACCTTTAAATTGATATGCAATGGGGTAGACTTAACCCATCGCAACGAAAACTTAAAAAACAACCATAAATTGACACAAAGTGGGGTGGACCTGATCCATCGGAACACAAACTTATAAATCAATTATTAATTGACACATAGTGGGATCAAGTTACTAGTTGAATATTGAACACAAACTTATAAATCAACTATTAATTGACACATAGTGGGATCAGGTTACTAATTGAGTATTGATACAACCGTTATAGCAAAGAAAAAAATGAAAAAGAAAAATAA